>JBBPBX010013574.1:5085-25255 GCA_038048925.1 Garcialebias charrua
GTGATTGTTTTTGTAGGGGCGGAGTTGAGTTTTTAAAGAGGTCGTGTGTGAATTATTTTTACATTGAACTTTAGTTTGCAGGACACATTCTTCAGTATAATATTTTATTAATTCTCTGTCAATTAATTATCACTTGTCATAGCACAAATCTAAATAAATTAAAAAGGCATTCTCATCGTCTTCTAAATCCTTGCTTTTCCTTGCTTGTGCTGCAAGAATATCAAGTCTAAACTAGTTTATTTCACAGGAACAAAGCTCACAGGCATAATGAAATGCACCTGCACTAAAAGGCTATCGCTTGATAAAACCTCAAGTGTAGGAGAAATGAGCAAAAGAGTTCCACATTCAGCATTCAAAATATAATATTTTGCACAAAAAACAGTCAGTGTGGTACAGTCATACAGAAAAAAATAGTGCACAACACTTTACCAATCAGACAGTTCTCCTTGAATCGTCACTTTATCGTGGTGGAGGAGTTTGTGCGCCTGAATGATCCTAGGAGCTATGCTGCAGGAGCAATTATAATTGCCCCTGATAGGGTCTCCCAAGGCAGATTGGTCCTAGGTGACAGGCCAGACAAAGAGTAATTCAGAAGATTTTTATGGACAAAACAAAACAAGGAACTCAGTGTCCCTTGCACGGACATGGGTTACCGGGGCTCACCCTGGAGCCCGGCCTGGGGGAGGGGCTTGTTGGCGAGTGCCTGATAACCTGGTCTCTCGGGCTCAGCCTGAATGAGCAGCATGGGTTTGCCTTCCTGTAGACCCACCATCTGCAGGACGAGCCATAAAAGTTGGGTGCATGATGCTAAGTTTTGGATGCACATCCGCTTTCGACACCATCGACCATGAGATCCTCATTGCTAGGTTGGAGCAGTGGGTGGGCATCTCAGGATCAGCCCTAAACTGGTTCAGATCCTACCTCTCTGACAGGTCTTTTTGTGTGTCCATCAATGATTTTACTTCTGCAGTGGCGGCTCTTAAATGGGGGGTTCCGCAGGGGTCCATCCTGGGTCCTCTCTTGTTCTCCTTATACCTGCTGCCACTCGGTGCTATTTTCCGGAAACACAATATACCCTTCCACTTCTACGCTGATGACTGTCAAATTTACTTCCCCCTAAGACAAAATGGTACAGGCTCTATTCAACCTCTGCTCGACTGCCTGGCTGACATCAGGGACTGGATGGCTTTAAATTTCTTAAGCTTCAACGATAAGAAGTCTGAAGCCATATTGTTCCTTCCCAATGACACAACCTCAAACCACTGCATTGACCTGTCTGCTCTACCCCTGTCCGAAAAACAAAAAGTCACAAATCTGGGAGTGATAATGGATCCTTCCATGAAACTCAACAGTCATGTAAACATGATCGTCAAATCCTGTTTTTTCCAGCTGAGGCGTCTGTCTAAGCTGAAGCCCATATTATCAAAAAACAACCTGGAGACAGTGATTCACGCATTCATTACATCTAGGCTTGATTACTGCAATTCACTTCTGCTTGGCGTCAGTCAAGCCACCATTGCACGATTACAACTGGTTCAGAACGCAGCTGCCCGATTTTTAACCAGCACACGCAAAAGAGAGCACATTACACCAGTCTTGGCCTCCCTTCACTGGCTACCGGTTCATCTTCGAATCCAATTCAAAATTCTCATGTATGTCTACAAATCGCTGAACAGTCTCGCCCCCGCCTATCTCTCGGATCTGATACACCCATATGTCCCTCCACGTGCTTTGAGGTCAGAGGATCAGGTACTCTTAATAGTTCCAGAAACTCGCCTTAAGCGCAGGGGTGACAGGGCGTTCTCTGTAGCAGGCCCAAGACTCTGGAACGAGTTACCGCTGCTCATCAAACAGGCCCCCTCCCTCTCGGTTTTCAAATCCCGGTTAAAAACTCACTACTACTCCATTGCTTTCAATGCCAGCTGATTTGTATTGGATCGTTTTATTTATGATCTGCAATGTTTTTATGTTTTTCGTGTTGTACTTCATTGTCTGTGTTGCCTGTTGCGTGTTTGTTTGTCCAGCACTTTGGTGTGGACTTGTTCCTGTTGAAAGTGCTTTATAAATAAAATGGTATGGTATGGGCAGTGGACGAAGATGGGGACATTGGCGCTCTGACCCTGCTAACCCAAGCTGGCTTTTGGGACATGGAATGTAACCTCTCTGGCAGGGAAGGAGCCTGAGCTTGTGCGTGAAGTTGAGAGGTACCAACCAGATATAGTTACGCTCTCCTCGATGCACAGCATGGGCTCTGGAACCGATCTCCTTGAGAGGGGCTGGGCCTTATTCCACTCTGGAGTTGCCCATGGTGAGAGGCGTCAAGCTGGTGTGGGTCTACAGCGCCCTGACTTGGTGCCTGTGTGTTGGAGTTTTCCCTGGTAGATGAGAGGATGGCTTCCCTTCACCCTCGGGTGGGGGGATGGGCTCTGAATGTTGTTTGTGCCTATGCGTTAGGGGTGGGCGTATCGATTCTAGTATCGATACTATCGATACCAAGGTGGTACTTGGTATCGAATCGATACTAGCGCTGTGGAATCGATGCTTTGTTGTCGCGCTCTCTCGCTCACTCGCTCCGGCACACATGCAAACTGTGCCCCTCCCCCTGCTGTAGGTAGGTATTTGAGAGCGCGCACTCTGCGGTCTGCGCAGTAGGCTAGCAGAAGCAGCAGAGATGGCAGAGAGAAAGAGAAGCGCTGTGTGGATGTTATTCACTGGAAAATGAACGACACGGCATTTCCCATTCTGAACAAAATTGCAAGAAAACAACTGGGAATTCTTGCAACATCTGTACCTGCAGAAAGGATTTTCTCTAAGGCAGGACAGTTAGTGACACAGAGAAGAAGTGCAATTAAAGGGAAAAATGTAAACATGTTACTGTTCCTGAACAAAAACCTTTAAGTCATTTCCAACATGTAAATAGAGCCCAAAGGGCTCCTTACACATTATTTGCAACACTGACTTGTTTTTTGTTTTTTTTTGTTTTTGTTTTTTTTCAAAAAACATCTGTGCAATAGAAGTTGTTTTCTTATCACTGTTTTTGTGATTTTGACAGTGTTATGTTTTTGTAACATTGCTGCTTTTTTGTTATTTTGCACTGGTGACTTTTATTTAAACAACTGTGTGTTGTAAAAGAGGTGATGGGCAAATATTTTGTTACTCACACTGTTCAATTTTTTATACTGCTGCTGCAGCTAGTTGATAGAGCATTTTTATTTGACATTAAAACATCTGTGCAATAGAAGTTGTTTTCTTATCATTGTTTTTGTGTTGTTGGCAGTGTTATAATTTTGTGCGGCTCAACAGCGCCCCCAAGTATCGGAATCGGTATCGAAGTATGCGATTCTAGCACAGTATTTACTTGGTATCGGATCGATTCCAAAATTCTCAGTATCGCCCACCCCTACTATGCGTCGAACTGTAGTTCAGAGTATTCTGCCATTCTTGTAGTCCTTGGCAGGGGTGCTGGAAAGTGCGCCAGCTGGGGACTCCTTTATTCTGCTGGGGGACTTCAATGCCCATGTGGGTAATGACAGTGTGACCTGGAGTGGCGTGATTGGGAGGAACCGTCTCTCTCATCTGAACCCGAGCAGTGTTCTATTGTTGGACTTCTGTGCTAGTCATAGTTTGTCATCACGAACACCATGTTTGAACATAAGGGTGTCCATAAATGCACTTGGCACTAGGATGCCCTAGGTTCTAGATCGATGATTGACTTCATTGTCATGTCATCTGATTTGTAGCCATTTGTTTTGGACACTCGTGTGAAGAGAGGAGCCGAGCTGTCAACTGATCACCACCTGATAATGAGTTGGATCAGATGGCGGGGGAAGATGTCGGACAGACCTGATAGACCCAATCTAGTGAGGGTTTGCTGGGAACGCCTGGCAGAAGAACCCGTCAGAGTAATCTTCAACTAACACCTCCAGGAGAGCTTTAATTACACCCCAGCTGAGGTGGGGGACATTGAGTCAGAGTGGGCCATGTCCCATGTGTCGCTTGTTCAGGTAGCTGCCTTGAGCTGTGGCCGCAAGGTTGTTGGTGCTTTTCACAGTGGCCATCCACAAACTCAGTGGTGGACACCCCGGGTTAGGGAGGTTGTCAAGCTGAAGAAGGAGTCACATTGGGCCTTGTTGGACAGTGGGACTCTGGAGGCAGCTGAGGAGTACCGGAGGGCCAAGCGGTGTATAGCCTTGGCCATTGCTGAGGCAAAAGCTCGGATGTGGGAGGAGTTCAGCGAGACCTTGGATAGAGCCTCTCAGTTGGTTCTGAGGAGATTTTGGCAAACCATCAGGAGGCTGAGGAGGGGAACGCAGCACTTAACACTGTGTTCAGTGAAGATGGGGTGCTGTTGACCTCAACCAGTGATATCGTCGGGAGGTGGAAGGAATACTTCTCGGACCTTCTCAATCCCATTAGCATGTCTTCCATTGAGGAAGCTGAGTTTGGCAACTTTGGGGTTGATCCATCCATAACTGATGCTGAGGTCACAGAGGTAGGTAAAAAGTTCTGAGGTGGCAGGGCTCCGGGAGGGGATGAGATTCACCCTGATTTCCTCAAGGCTCTGTATGTTGTGGGGCTGTCTTGGCTGACACGCCTTTGTAACGTTGTGTGGACATTGGGGGCAGTGCCACTGGATTGGTAGACTGGGGTGGTGGTTCCCCTCTTCAAAAAGAGGGACCGGAGGGTGTGCTCCAGTTATAGGGGCATCACTCTCCTTGGCTTCCCTGGTAAAGTCTATTCAGGGGTACTGGGGAAGCGAGTCCGATCATTGGTCAAACCTCAGATCCAGGAGGAACAATGTAGGTTCCGTCTTGGTCGCAGAACACTGGATCAGCTCTGTACCCTCACTAGGGTCCTTGAGGGGTCATGGGAGTCTGCCCATCCAGTCTACATGTGTTTTGTGGACTTGAGAAGGCATTTGACAGTGTTCCTTGGGATACACTGTGGGGGGAGCTCCGTGAGTATGGGATTGGGGGCCCATTGTTACAGGCTGTTCAGTCCCTATACAAGCGGTGCGAGAGTTTGGTTCGCATTGCCGGCAGTAAGTCTGACCCCTTCAGGGTGGGAGTTGGACTCTGCCAGGGCTGCCCGTTGTCACCAATTCTGTTCATAACTTTTACGGACAGAATTTCTCGGTGCTGCCACCTGGTGGTAATCAGCAGCCATCTTGGAGGAGGAGCTGCAGGCAGTGGAACTGATTTCCTGATGCGTGCTCAATTATCCAGGTAGAAAAATCTAAAAAAGTGAAGTCAGGTCATCTGGACATTCAAAAAACCAAACCAAACAAAACAAATAAACTGTAGAAACATTTCATCTTTTGTCCGAAAAACCATCAGTGTGAGCAGCTGGTTTTGGCTATCAGCAGCAGAATGCTTGATCCACTATGATAAGGTGCTATTTATAAGACTGAGCTGAATACATCACCTCAGACTGAAGAAGTCTTTCGGACAAAAGACAAAACGTTTTTAGAATTTAATTGTAAAAAAATGTTTATGTCCAGAGGACTAGACTTAATTTTTTTTAGATCTTACAGGATTGCTCTCTTCAGGTCGAGGGTAAGGTTCTGCCTCAAGTGGAGGAGTTCAAGTATCTTGGGATTTTTTTCACAAATGAGGGAAGAATGGAGAGTGAAATTGACAGACGGATTGGTGCAGCATCTGCAGTTTGCGGACTCCGTACGGATCCGTTGTGGTGAAGAAAGAGCTGAGCTGTAAGGCAAAGCTCTGTGTTTACCGGTGGGTCTAAAGGCCCCAATATACCTGTTTCTTTTGCCTCACGTCGCTGGACTGGCGTGTGTAGCGCGCAGGCAGTTCATATATAGTTCTGTGCAAGCGCAGCTCTCTGAGTGCAGGCTCCAACAGCTGCAGCCGGGCGGAGCAGGACAAATTGAGGTCGCTGATTGGTCATTTGCTGACACGCGAGGCAGTTTATCAACGCGCGCGCGTAGGCGTAGTAAAATTTGACCTTGGCGCGTTCACGCCCGTGATCAAAGGCTTTTGCCGCGGCGCTCCCACGGCGCCGAGCGGCGTGAGGCAAAAGAAACAGGTATATTGGGGCCTTAATACGTTCCTACCCTCACCTATGGTCATGAGCTCTGGGTAGTGACTGAAAGAATGAGATCGTGGATACAGGCGGTTGAAATGAGATAGGGTAGATGGTCTCTCCCTAGAGATAAGGTGAGAAGTTCAGTTATCCGGAAGAAACTCGGAGTAGAACCGCTACTCCTCCACGTCGAGAGGAGCCAGTTGAGGTGGTTCGGGCATCTGGTAAGGATGTCCCATGGACGCCTCCCTAGAGAGGTGCTTCGAGCATGTCCAACTGGGAAGAGACCCTGGGGAAGACCCAGGACATGCTGGAAAGACTATGTCACTCATATGGCCTGGGAATGCCGTAGAATCCTCCCAGTAGAGCTGGAAGAGGTGACCATGGAAAGAGATGTCTGGGCCTCCCGCTAAAGATGCTGCCCCCGCGACCCGACTTCAGAATAAGTGGAAGGCAATGGATGGATGGATGGATGGATGGATGGATGGATGGCATTTCTAGCTGAATGATGAGACAGAAGCCATAAACTGCACCTGATCCTGATCCACATCATCTACACCACACAGGTGATACAGTTTCATTTGGCATAGGTCGAAGCAAAATGAGATTTTGAAAAAAATAAAATAAAAAATAAACACATGAAGTCATTTCATCTTTAATTTTTTGGGGTTTCAGCCAGAACCATGATTCTGAATGGTGTTGTAGTTTTAATCGTAACTGACTGACATACTCCCATTTTCTCTTAAGCCATTTGTTTCACCTCATGAGGGTTTTTGCTTGACAAAAAAATAACCAAGCTGGGTTTTTCTGTCTCACTTACTGCTTTTTGCCACAACAGTTTGCACGGAGCAGATGTATTCTCACCTTGACAGAAATGCTTCCTGCAGGGGAAAAAAGTTGTGGTAAATAATGTTCATAATAAGACAGTGTTGTTTAGGCATTTGAAAAAGCCATAGCTGTAAGGACAAAGTATATTAGGAGCTTGTCTTCACAACAACATGTAGCTTCAAACAGTAACCAATTGCAACCAATTGTTTGACTGATTTTTTTTTTTGCTAGTTCAACAACAACAACATTTTTTTTTAAACAGGAGGCAACTCTAACAACACTAGGAGATTTAAATCAAGCAGGAAAAAAAAATGGAGTGACACAACTGGAGTGCATCTGTGCGCAGCATTTTGTGCACGTGTAGAAAAAAGTGTGTGATTTAGATTTAAAGAAGCAAGGTTATACAGCATTTTAGTGAACATCTGTTCATGCATGGAAAAACAAACAATCTTCTTTAGGCTTTTCCCTGTTCATGGGTTGCCACAGCGAGTCATCCTCCATCTCACTCTGTCCTCTGCATGGCCTTCAACTAACAGTAGCACAATTTCCGCCAGCACCCTATTTATCATCAGCACCGGAGGCGGTCATTGTTAACCCAAAACGACCTATCCAGTTCCGGGACTTTAAAAACATTTCCCCTGATGTTCTGTCCGATGATCTTCACGCCCTGTCCACTGTCAATCATTCATCTGCAAATGACTCTGTGGATTACTACAACCAATCTCTCCAAGAGCTTCTGGACCTACATGCTCCCTTGAAGACAAGACTGGTGTCTTTCTCCCGTTCAGCCCCCTGGTACACTGATGAGCTGCGCAAGATGAAGGCAACTGGCCGTGCTATTGAGAGACGTGTAAAATCATCTGGTCTCTCTGTACATAAGCAGGCATACAAAGAACATCAGAAAGCATACGCCTATTCTCTTAAAGAAGCACGCTCCAAATATTATTCCAACATCATCAACACCTGCCCTGGAAACTCTAAACAGCTCTTCTCCACAATAACTCATCTGCTTAATCCCATTAAACAAACTCCTGAAGAATCTGTTCAAAAATGCAACCTGTTCCTTTCATCATTTAAAAACAAAGTTGACACTATCAGATCTCAGCTCCACAACCTCCCTGATCTTCGTTTGCCATCTACCCGTCTGCATTCTGGGTCCCTGAGCAGCTTTGATGAAGTTGTTCAGAGTGAGGTGGAGACCATCATCAAGAAAATGAAGCCTTCATCCTGCGCCCTGGATCCCTTCCCCTCGTCTCTCATAAAATCCAATCACTCTGCAATAAGCCCATTAATCACACAAATAATAAATAAGTCTCTACAATCTGGTCATGTTCCACTGCCTCTAAAAACTGCCATCATTAGGCTCTTCTGAAAAAATCTAATTTGGATCCCGACATTTTTTTTTCTTTTTTCCATTTATAGATGGCCTCCCTTCTCACCTTATAGCCATCCTCTCACACCGATATGTATTTTTTTATAGAGAGAAAGAAAAGATAGAAAGTAAGACAACAAAACAACAATTATCCACAAAAAGAGCACAAGGCAAACACACCCAACCTCCGTCCGCAATCCTGCAAAGCACATGACAGAACACAGCAACGAAACATACATGCATAAAGACTAATAATAATCATGACATTGCAGTAGATTTCTATAAATAAACATACCCATACCTACAAATATATATACAGTATATTAATATATATATGCATTCATATCACATATCCATCTACATATCTGCATATGATATCTACATATACATCCCTGCATCCATTTGTGTGTGGTTGTGAGCATGCATAAGTGAATAAGGTTCCTCCAATAGAACATTCAGCAGCGACTGTGAAGCATCAGAGATCCGTCCCCCCAAAGCCAGAGGCAGACGAAGGGGCGATCAAAGCCCAAGACCCCAAGAAGGACCCCGGGCCCAGAGTCCCCAGGGCCACCCGAACAGGACGAGCCACTCGCCCACTCCCCAGATCCGACCAAGGGGAAGAACCGGACGAGCTCCACCAGCGGCCACATACAATGACCCCCGGGGGGCCAACAGCGACAAGCCCACAGGCCCCCGCCGGAGCCCGCTGCACTGACGTAGCCCCAGGCCCGGACACCGAGGCCAGGGGACGCTCACCCCTCAGGCCCAGACCCGATAGGACCAGAGGACCCGAGCCCCATCAGGCAGCCACCAGGCCGAGCCGACACACGCCCAAGCGCCCAACCCCCAAAAACGACAGCAAGGGCCCCCAGCCCACCCGCAGGCAAAAGGACACCCACCCGCGGGCCACGTGGTAGGAGCGCGACATCAAGTAGCCTTAGATGTAGCAGAGAGGGGGTAGTCCAATACCAGCCTGACAATTAGACATTCATACACAGACACACTCACTCATACCCACCCTCATCCTCACTCACACAAAGACAAACAATAACGACACGTTCCATTCAAAATCCCGATGCACACACTATACCCCCTAGGTCCCAACATTTTTTCTAATTACCGCCCAATTTCCCACCTCCCATTTCTTTCTAAAGTGCTGGAGAAAGCAGTTGCTGCTCAGTTGCAGGTCCACCTACAGCAACACTCTCTGTATGAGAAGTTTCAGTCTGGATTCAGAGCGGCTCACAGTACTGAGACTGCATTGCTGAGAGTTACCAATGATGTCCTCATGGCTGCTGACACTGGTTCTCCCTCCATCCTTGTCCTCCTTGACCTCACTGCAGCTTTCGACACTGTGGACCATAGTATCCTCCTCCACCGTCTTCATGTGGAGGTCGGTCTCTGTGACACTGTCCTGGACTGGTTCAAATCTTTCCTCTCCGATAGGCTGGAATGTGTTAGTCTTGGCAATGCCACTTCCCAGACAGTCTGTGTCTCCTGTGGTGTCCCTCAAGGGTCAGTTCTGGGGCCCCTGCTGTTTTCCCTTTACATGCTGCCTTTAGGTCAAATTATTAATCAGTTCAACATTTCTTTTCACTGTTATGCCGACGATACACAGCTTTACATCAGGACTGGAGCATCCTCATCTTCCCCATTGTCATCTCCATCTTCACTCACTGCCCTCTCTACCTGCCTGGAGGAAATAAGGGCATGGATGAATCAGAACTTTCTTCAATTAAACTGCTCCAAGACTGAGGCCATACTGATTGGCACCCCTCACCAGGTACAAACATCAACTATAACAACAATTTCCTTTTCTGGACAAGACATCCCCCTCTCCACCTCTGTTACAAATCTTGGAATAAAAATGGACTCTCATCTTACATTTGAAAATCACATTAAGCATCTGTTTAAAACCTGCTTCTTCCATCTTCGAAACATCTCCAGACTTCGCCCATCTCTGACTTTTTCTGATGCTGAGAAACTCGTCCATGCCTTTGTCTCCTCCAGGCTCGACTACTGCAACTCCCTGTTTATTGGAATCCCTGGCAAAAATCCTTCAGAAGCTTCAATATATTCAAAACAGTGCAGCAAGGATTTTATTGAGAGCTCGTAAATTTGAACATATTACACCCATTCTCCATAACCTCCATTGGCTTCCTGTCACCTACAGAATTCAGTACAAAACTGCTCTCATTACACACCAATGCTTACACGGAACTTCACCAGATTATCTAAAGGACATTCTTGCACCATATTCATCCACCCGGTCTCTACGATCACAGAACAGTAATCTCCTTCACATTCCTCGAACCAAATTAAGGACCATGGGAGACCGGGCATTCTGTGTGGCTGCCCCCCGCCTATGGAACTCCCTCCCTGACTACCTGAGAGCTCCACAGTCACTGGTTGACTTTAAAAACGGCTTAAAGACCTTTCTTTTTAAGCGAGCCTACTCTGCCTCCACATGATTTTATCTTTGATCTTAGTTGATATTATTATTGATTTTACTTGTTTTATCACTTGTTTTTATTTGATCTTTGATTTTTGTTGCACTTTGTAGCACTTTGAGATTTTTGTTAATGAAAAGTGCGTTATAAATTAAATTCATTATTATTATTATTATTAACCCAGGCCTCGATCGATCTGGTATGGTTTCACTTTGATAAACTTGTATTATAATTTTGGCAAAAGTGTTTTACATCAGATGTCCTTTCTGACACAACCCTCACCATTACCCGGCCTTGGGACCGGCACAAGAGATACACTGGCTTGTGCTCCCTATAGTGGCTGGTTCATGTGTGGAAAACAAACAATACTTTTTTTAAATCTCATACTGATTGGATATTGACTGCTCAAACTCAAATCAGCCTGTCTAAGCAGAGGACAGATAGTTTCACTTTCTCTTAGAGGAGGTCATACTGTACCTATAGGTGAAAGTTCAATCCATAATGAAAGCAACCTGTAGGAAGACGTTTAATTATCGCTACATCAGTTTAAGTGGACAGAAGCTTAAAGTCAATCAAAGGGCCTGGGATGCAGGTCTGCAGCTGACTGAAACAGTCTGCTCTCTGATTAGACTGTTTAATTTGTGATTGTCGTGATCCAGTGTGAAGTATAAAGACACCCTCATTCACGAACCGTTCGTACGCACAGATTTGTTCTTAAACTGTGCGTACGAGTGATTTAGGATCATTTGTGGCATTCAACAATGTTTTCGTATCCTACGATTTTTTTCAGATACGAACAAAATTTACGAGTGGTCCGGACCTGTCGTATATTTTAGGAGCGTCAGTCTGCTGTCATCCAGACGGATCTTCTCCACGAATAACTTCATATTTCGTTATTTAGAAAATATTTTGGGTTTAAAAAAATCACGCACCATAATTATTCTTGACAATAGGTTATTCTGTTTGAATTAGAATTATAATTTTAAGTTTAATTTGTCTGGTGTGTCGCGCAGGCTTCAGTGAGTCGTGCGCTCCCCTTGGTCATCAAAGCCCTCCTCATATTAACACCCAGGTACATAAAATTCCCATACACCGCCGCAGAACAAGTACGAATTAAGACTGATTTTCATGCTATTGCTGGACTGCTGTGCCAAACACCATCGGAGCAATAGATTATTATATCTGATTCGAAATATAACCTGCAGAATGTGGTTGCGCGATGACGAGCGCGCATGACTCATTTGTGCTGCAAAACATGTTGGCACGCGTCTGCGCAGCGTGGCATTTATTGTCCATCCATAACGCAGACTATTCCTCCTGTCCGTGCTGCGGCGAGACGTTTGTTTGAAGCCATTTTCAGATCAAACCATTTATTCTTGATTTCTGATACTGTACGACCCACGGGAGACACACAACATATGCACTACAATATTAATATGAAGTTAACTGTAGTTTCGAGACATTTTAAAATGCTTCTGTTCAAAAACACATCCGACACTTGCGGGGGGTGGGGGGTAGCGGTGCGCTCTTCTGAATAAGTGAAACTATAATGTAACACAGTACACTAAAATTAAAGATATTTGACCATCCGACACTTGCGGGGGGGTAGCGGTGCAGAGCAGAACTTCAATCTCCGAATGGACACTTCCTGCTGTCAAAAGGCAGGAAACGTGGCCTTATATGGTGTTTTGAGGGGTGGGAATTATGTAAATGACCTCTCCGCGAGCACGCGCAGGTGGATGGAACAGGTGGGATTCATCAACTTTACGCAACCCGTTTACACACGTTTCCTGTGGATAGAAGACTTTGTTGAATCTGACGTGGCATGTTCGTACGAACGCTTCGTACGCACAGAAGTAGGAGAAATTTAGGATAACAATACGAACATTTTCGTGAATGAGGGCCAATGACTAGATTTTACACCTGTATGTGTAGCCTGGTGTTGGAGAGGAATCTGGTGAAATCCTTTCACATCACCCCTCTCAACATGCCTCTCAGGCAGGTGAAAGGCATCCCCCTGGACCTCTTCAAACTGGGGCTCAGGAACTGGGTGATGTGCATCCCCCAGTATCCACTCTGACTTGGGCACAGATGGTGCTTGGGCCACGGTAGCATGAAGCCAGGGAGGAACAGTGCATAGCTGAGGCTGAGGCAAGAATTGTGACTACTTATGAATTTGAAATTTGATGTCACTCAGGGTGTTTCTCAAGTTTGGAGAGGTTAGTTCATGTGGCTGAGACAAAAAAAAAAAATCCAATGAAGAGAAAACAAACAACTGATGCTTTAATCTATAAAGTCAATCCCTTCCCTCAGATTCTCCAACGTATCTGTCAGGGATTTTTGGTCAAAAGTTATGGATGTTTTTATTACTATGGCTGAGAGCATTCTTCTCCTCTGCCCTGAGCACAAGAATCCCAAAACAAGCCAAAACTGTCTCCAGAGACACTATCTTCTCTCTGCCCATGAACCATATGTTTGAGTTAATGGAGAGCACTGGGTAGGAAAGCTACAACTGACTGCAAGGACACCTCCTGAAGTCAGTGAACTTGGCTGAGATGAGAGGGATATACTGTAAAAGCAAGCAGATAGCGTGGCTTGTGTCTCGTTCCAGAGACACGTTCCATGCATATCCATTATGTATCTATATATAGCCCCTTTTCCATAGCTCCTCTTCAGTACAATTCAACTGGATTTGGTATGGTTCCAAAGCTTTTCCACTAGCAATTTTTCATGGAACCGGATCCTTTTCAGGACCCATTTCTCTGGGGTATCATTGAGCTGAGCTGGCACCAAACTGTGATGTCAGAACACAGTTGGTCACTGATTGGTCATGGGGCAGAGTCATCGGATCTTTGAGAAACTTTTCAAAACATACTATCTGCCATTTGCAATTACTCAAGCTCGGATCAGCATCTGGACCTATTTTTAAGATAAAAAAAATATATATAATGACAACACCGTGGCCTAATGCTGAAGTCCAGGCGTTTTTTTGTGCTTGGTGACCGACGACAAAATTCAGAGCGAGCTAGTGACCACGGAAGATCATACAAGCTGCCGACCCATTGAAGGCCGGGCCCCGGCCTTACATGCTCATAAAGGATTGACTCTGAGCCATGGCAGACGGGTGGACCGGGATGGGTCTGGGACAGAGGGTGGAACTGATTTTTAAAAACATTTTATCAGTGAAGATTAAAAATTAATAAACAATGCTGTCTTTATCATGAAATCCTGTTTTCACTTTAACGACTTCATTAAATAATCTGTTAATTAAAGTTAACTCAGCTGAAAAATCATAAAAGACACTAAATTATTGGATCTCTCGGGAATATTTCCCTCAAACATGTTTAAAGAAGAGCTGTGGCCTTTAGTTTAACTTTATTCTAACCCACAGATGTACAAATCACAAAACAAGATTTAAACTTTAAATCAAAGTTAAAATAAAATAATCTGTATACAAGAAAAAAAACCACACATCTAAAATGAACAATAAAAGTAGACACTAGTGCAAATACCATACAGTACATCAAATGATGAAGAAAACCTATAAAATTTTAATATAGATGTTTTTGTAGGATCTGGTTCATCAGAGATTTAATGGTGAAATAATATTCATTAAGCGTTTATTAGGAGGATTTATCTAAAGTGGTGATTTTAGCCTCTTTTTGTGGGGGCTCAAGCACCCCTAAATTTTAACTCAGCACCCATGAAAAACAAAGTAATTTTCTAATTTTTTTTGGCGATTTTAGGTTTGGGTTTTGGGAAGCTTATTGAATTTGCAATTGAATGCAACAAACTAAACAAATTTAAAAGGTAACAGATCATTGTAATACTTGGTTTATTGACATAAAAAATATACATAATTCTGGCACAACAATTTCCTGCAAGATAAATAAAGTTCTATCTTACATTATCTTATAATTACTTTATTTGCCTTTAATTTAATTTAATTTACTTTAATTGTATGACCCCTGAGCAGTTCAGTTGAATAGCCCTGCTTTAGAAGGTGGAATACAGTTGATTCTATTTCCAAAATCTAAACCGAGTCTGGAAAAATGTAACAGATGATAAAACCCTGTGGCCGACCTCATGAGCTGAATACAACAGTGATAAACAGGAAGTAATGCATGTTCATCTGTACGAAGGTAACTGCAGGTAAATCCTCCATTTTTTGGGTCATAATTACATTTGTACATTGCTTAGTGCTTGAATTAAAGGTTAATGCTTAAAGCTAGTTGTTCTTTGTTTTGTGTTTTATATGTAGATATATGTTGCAAATTCTGGTTGCTTAAGTTTAGTCTTTGTTTGTTATGATCAGTTACCACTGAACTGATGTTGTACAAAGCGTTTATTAGGTTGTGTAATGTTTGGGGAGTGGTGGCGCAGAGGTTAGAGAAGATGGGCATGTGATCGGAAAATCGCCGGTTCAAGCCCCGGTACCAACAACATCAAAATGTGGGTGGACAAGGTGAGACACCCACACCTGCCTCCACCCTCATTCACCCCACTCTGGGCCCCTGAGCAAGGCCCTTAACCCCCACCATCTGCTCCCTAAACAGTTCTCTCTTGAAAATGAGTTCTCGTTACTCAATGAGACTGTACTTGTATAAAGGAAGGGTAAATAAATAAAGCAGAGCGCTGCGTCTCTAGCATCTTAGCTAGCTCGTCTGTATTGCACGCCGCTAACTTAGTGCTACTTCTTGTTGTGCCGAACTATCAAAAAAAGTTATTGAATTAAATGCTTACTTATTTAGGTAAACGTGGATATTTAACAACCTGTTAAAATACACCAGAGTGCAGGAAATGGCATCTATTTTATTCAAAAATATCTTGGAGAGGACCCCCACTGGCAACATTGACGGGGGGTGGGGGGGGGTTGGGGTTGCTCACACAGGGCGCCAAATAGGCTAGGACTGCCACTGCTTGGGGTGGCAAAGGCAAAGGCCACCACTGGCCACCATTTAACCTGTCTGTGGATAAAATTGCTTCTTCCACTCACCAGGATCCATCATGCACTGCCTGGGATGGACGGACAGACAGACAGACAGACAGACAGACAGACAGACAGACAGACAGACAGACAGACAGACAGACAGACAGACAGACAGACAGACAGACAGACAGACAGACAGAGAGTATTTCTAATTTCCCCTCTCCCCTGAATGACAAGGGAATACAAACAATAGTACTTTTCCGAGGGATAAAAAGCACAGACCTACATTGTTCTTCATTCTGTAGCTTCTGTTAAGTGTTTGGTGAGTCCATCTGTTGTGAATTCAGCCGTTGGGTGTTTAAGGCGTTTTATCCCTTCTGTTTGGGGCTTTGTTGCTTTAAGCAGCATCTCATGGGGCCGGGACTGATGGTGAACAACATTCAAGAGGGTATCTGTAAAATGTCTCTCAACACGTGGGTTTTCAGTTTCCTTGTGTGAGTCAAAAGTTTGTAGTCTGTGCAACAAATGTTTTTATAAAAATATTTGTAAAGTTGTCATGGGCTATTTATCTCAACTATATTGATGCCAACAGACTCGATAAGTTCATCAAGAGAGCTGGCTCAGTTCTGGGAGTGGACCTGCAGTCTCTGACAGAGGTGTCTGAGCAGACGATGCTGAGAAAACTGCTCCAGATCCTGAACAACACGTCACACCCCCTGCATGACACGCTGGACTCTAAAGCCCCCAGTATACTCCAGCGTACGTCCATACACAGAGGTACGCACGTACCGCCGCAGGGCATGTATGCACAAAGCTCAATTTTTATGGCCGCATACGCAAATGCGGTGTCGCACTATAAACTGCCCGGCACCGGACTGTTTTGTATGTGACACCAATGCATTAAATTCCCCTTCTTCATCCCTGATCTGGTCTTTTCTTTTGTTTTTTTGCCAAAAAGCAAGTGATCTCTTCCTCCTCCGTTGACGCCATGACTGAAATGATGAGAAATGAACAAATGAGTCACTAGCAAATTAAACTCAGGTCCAGCGTGGCTGCGGGAGGTTCTGGAGATCTGGCACCAGGGACGTGCAGAGGGGGGGGCTATGGGGGCTTGAGCACCTGCCCCTTTTGCTCCTTGCCCCCAAGTGCCCTTTTGGTCAAAAAAAAAATTTTTTTTTTTTTTTTTATTTCCTATTCCTAAGCCCTCTTCTGACACATAATAACATACTAAAATTATTTATTTTATTATTATTATATTTTTGTATTTTGCAAGAAAAACAACATAATAAGCCCTCCGGTCACGTACCAACACTACATTCCCCACAATGCAACAGTAGTAGTAGGGGTGGGGCCAATCCGATCTGGAGTTGTGTCTCATGAACCCAGAGTAATAAGACCTGCCTCACATTCACATTAGGGTCAGTGGGGGAGCTGGCCCCCTTGGGGGCATTGCCGTTGGGGGGGCATGGCCCCACCCCTACTACTACTATTCAGCAAATCCCTTTCAGTTTGCAGCCAGCTACAGCGTGTGGACTGAGTGAGTAGCACTTTAGCTAACAGCTAGCCAACTTTTCATAGTAACATGTCCGCTGTGTGGAAGTATTTTACACTAAACACCACAAGACAGCAACGTGCAATGTCTGCAGAGCCATAGCACCACATTAAACTGCGGTCAAGTTAGTTTTATGCTGGACATTCGAGCTCCGGGGCTTCAGCGGGACGCCACTCTCACTGAACCGAAACAGGGAGACCGACCGTGGCCAGCTGCGTCCAGTCCGACCCGCTGTCTGACTGTCTCGAAGGACAGGCAGAGAGCGACTGACAGAAATCAGAGCCCCCGTCCCGGATTGAACAATAAAAACACACAGCTGAAGCCACGGAGCTCAAATGTTCACCGAGAAGTTGCTAAACTTCATCATAATTAATGACCAACAGCTATCAGCTGTAGAAAAATGAAGGATTTCGCAGCTTGATACTTGCAGCCAACAGTAAACAATCATAAAAAAGCATAATTAAAAATCACAAGAAAACTATGTTAAAAAACGAAACATAAACATTTACATTATAAAACAATGTAAAATACTAAAAGCAGGAACATGTCTGTCTGTGTTGGTTTATGCCAAGAACTTAACAGATGTAAAGCTATTTAATATTTTATTTAATCCATTTATTCATTAATTTAAAAGAGACAAAATAAAACAAATTAATAAAAAAGAAAACATTGAATGAAAAGAGTGCAAAAAGAAGAAGAAAAAAAAATCTTATATCACCCCCTTAAAATAAACATTGAACCAGTCCGGCCCTTCGCTTGTATCAAATTTGTTTTTTTGGCCCTCCATGTATTTGACTTTGACACCCCTGGCTTATGCAATAAGGAGCACATCGCCCATCCAAAACCTATCATCTCTCCATAATGGATATATGTCCAATCTTCTAACTTCCTTTGCTGCATAATGTACATTGCATTTATTCTAGCGTTAGGTAAATACAGTAGCTAATTTTTCTCTCGTGAACTTAAAAAGTTATTTGCAAAACATAAACTTTTATTTGCACACATCAGAAATCTTTTGTTGCGATTTTAGGCTCTGCCCACAACGTCATGTGAGAATTGCAAGCAAAACTTTGAATGACAAACAAAACTTAGAATAGCAAGCAAAGATTTCTGACATGCGCAAATAAGTTTGTTTTGCAAATAATTAGCAACATAATTGCAAAAAATGTCAATGACCTCACTGAGGTCATTGACATTTTTCGAGACATGACCAACAGAAAAGAAAACTGCTGCTACACAGTTGTTTTAAGAAGGGGCAGATATGATAAGATTTTTTTTCTTCTTCTGCTACCTTTAATTTTATATCTGTTTTTTTTTCTTTCATGTGTTTGTAAATTGTCTTTGTGTTTTAAATCTGAAATGAATAAAAATAAATAAATAAATAAGAAGAGAACAAAAATAGCAAAAATGCTTAAAAGTTGGAAGTTTGTTTTTAAACAGTTCACCATGATGGAAAAGAAGATTTTGGATCTTAGATTCAGTTTGGGGAAAAAAAGAAAGTCAAGAGACCGAAATAAATAAGAGACATTGGCCTCCACTCAACACAGAGAAGATGAGACAATGAGGAAAAAAGAGAAACTGACAAGAAAAAAAGAAGAGGAAAGATTGAAGAAAATGTATATAGGTACTTACAAATACACTAAGACACAAATAGAGATATATGTATACATTTTGGTGGTCAGTTAGTCTCAGTAGGCTTTTCTCATGGTGACATGCATTAACAATTCAATTTTTGCTTTTGTTTAGTTTTCTTCTGCAGTTCCACATTAAAGTTTGATGCAGCTCTGCTTTTCTGAATGGACCATCTTCATCTCCACTGCAAGTGTAGCAAACCAGGCAGCTCTTTCTTTTATAGATTACAGTACACTAAAAAGTTGCATTGTGGCCTTGTTTACATTTTTTATAGTGTAATTCTGTAAAGACAAAATATATCTGGTGGTGTAGCTCTGATTTACATATCTTGCTAAATCGCAGGTTTGAATATTGCAATACTTTCCTATAACAAAGTAGACCTGCAGAAAGAAATTACTAATAAAATATTTTACATATGGATAGTTGTATGTTCTATGTAGAGGTTTTCCTAAGCTTATAGTATATCTCACAATTTTGTAATTTATCATTGTTTATTTAACGCTGAAAGCTATGTAACTTTGTTAATATTCTGTCCTAAAATGCGGTTAGATGTGCCCCCATTTTTTTTTGAGCACCTGCCCCTTTAGTGGTCTCTGCACGTCCCTGTCTGGCACAACAATTTCCTGCAGGATCAAAAAAAGTTCTATCTTATCATCTTGATGATGAAAATCTTAACAGGCTGATCTAAATCAGTCTTTCTTCATTCCTAAAGTGTGCTACAATAAATGGAATTATAAATGTGGGGGCAGCTGTCAAAGTTGGTGCAAAGCGGGCCGAGGTGGGTACAAAGTTAGCAGAGGTGGACATTGAAACAATGTGCATGATCTAGGATCCAGTTTGATAAGTTGTGCACACATATCAGGCTGTGATTTTCCAAACCTAGCCACATGGGTTTGTAACCCAGAAGAGAAAACATCTGTCAAAGCACTTGTGCTCTTTTATTTAAAGAATAAGCAAAACTTTTATTTTGGAAAGAGGAAGTGTAATCGTCTCTTTCTAGCTTTACTTCCGGTTGAATAAGAGTGCGGTCCGTCTTTCTAACTTACGACGCCAAATTCACTCTGCTGCACGTTGGAGATGAAAGAGCTCGGTCACAGACGCGCTGTGTTAAACCTTGAGTTGATTTGTCGACGAGAGCACGAGGTAGAGAAACCGTGTGGCCGTCCATTGCAGTGTCTGTATTGTAAACTTCATCTTGGCTGATAGCTGGAACAGATTACTGGATTCTATCTGGACGGAGATGGCGAGCCTGTGCCCAGAGAAGAACTGAACATCCATCGAAGAACCTCATTCTTCATCTCCAGATGTGAACATTCATGTGGTAAAAACACAACCTCTAAATGTGTGTGTGTGTGTGTGTGTGT
>JBBPBX010013574.1:25300-36142 GCA_038048925.1 Garcialebias charrua
TAAGAACATGTTATGATTTGATGAAAGACTATAAGGACAAACTAGAAATTCTGAGCTCAATTGGACTGAAGTTATTTATTTATTTATTTTTATTATGCCAGCTTTTTGTTATTATTGTTTTGGTTAACTGTGTGTTGAAATATATTGTGTTTTTTTCTTTCTGCTAAATAATTATTATTTTTGCACATTTCTGCCTCCAGTCAATTCATTTAATTCATCTGACCTTAATTTTTCATGTACCCCTGCCGAACCTAGAAGCTGGTCTATATCGTTTGAGTTATCTTATATTATTTACTAAGTCGGGGGTTACAGGTTGCTGGTTGCAAATACGGTACTCAGATTTCATTAAGACTGCAACTGAAAATGTAATCTTTGTGTCTATTTTCTTGTTAAGGCCAATCGTTCAGCTGAGACTGTTGGAGACAAGTAGGTTTTCAAAATGTGGGGAAATAAACATCTCATTTTATATCCACCTTTGACAGCCATCTCTTTGTTTAAATCTACTGGAGCAGACTTTTAAAATGAAGAAAGGCAGAGCTACACCAGTTTATAAAATAATTATTTATTATTCATCATCACTTCGAGAGAAATTGTGTCACACAATACTTTTTGAACATGGCCAACACCATTGGCATCAGAAGCATGTGTAATGGGTGGGTGGTGTGGGGGGCATCTAATTTTACCTACAAAAGTAAACAACTATTTTAGAGAACAAGAATTAGCCTGACCAACAGCTCTCCTTGTGTGAATAGAGCATGCTCCACTTCTCTCACACATCCTTAGCACCAAGCTAGCAGCGTGCAATACAGATGTGCTAGCTAAGACACTACAAATGCAGCTCTCCGCTTCTCCGCGGGACGTCTCCTCTCGGCCTCTGCTTTGCTTTCGCTGTGTCTTGTCTGTGAAACTGTCTGAGAGCCTCTCTTCTTCAAAATCTTCTGAATCCTAACTATGGACTTCTATTTTGGTCAGTTGGTCCCTCAACACAACTGATAATATTTCTTCAACAAGAAGACAGGTTGTAGGCGAGCCGATTAGCCCTGTTGGCATGCACACAGCTGGATATCTCATCGACTTGGAAGACTTGATGACGTGTCTATCTCTGCTGTCATCTGTGGATCTTAAGGACACATAATTAATTGGATTTATGATAACTGTTCCTGCTTTTTGAATTGGCTGGTTCCTGGTCTAGCAACACACAAGGAAGACGTCGGCGGCAAATTTGGACCTGGTCAGGCTGCCTGCCTTACATGATGGCTTGGTTCATGTCTTGAGAAACCAGACTTTTGGCTGAATGGATTAGATCTCGGGGATCTTGGGGATTTTCTGAGGCACGTTCCATTTGGGGCGGCCGTGGCGTAGTGGTAATGGCAGTCGTCCCCCGATCGGAAGGTTGGAGGTTCGAATCCCAGTTCCCCACACCATGTGTTTTTGTGTCCTTGGGCAAGACACTTAACCCCGATTTGCTCCCGGTAGGACTGGATGGCGCCTTGCATGGCAGTCTGCCGCTACCGGTGTATGAATGTGTGTATGAATGGGTGGGTGGTTGGTATTGTAAAGCGCTTTGGGGCCCCTCATAGGGGGCTGGAAAGCACTATATAAATAAGCTCCATTTACCATTTACCATTTGTTTTGTCATTTCAATTTGGATATTTGGAAGCGAGTGGACCGACACAGACTGAAGGTAGATGTCATTAAAGTTCTGCCTGTTCCCAAAACAATCGTGTTTATCTGAAATTCGGCTCCCCGACTGGCCTTACGTCTGAGAAGTTTTGTAAACCAGATGCTCTCATCCCCCTCCCAAACTACTGCTGAGGAATTCCACGGACTTTTCAGAGGAGCACAACTGAATAAACATTCTGTCATCATTTCAGGACTCTCGTCTCTGGCCAACCTTGGCAGCACCCCCCCTCCATGAGTGTGCACAGATCTATGAGCTGGCTGCTCAACCGCCTTTGAGTCCTCCCTGTCCTCTGCGTAATGTCGGCGTCATTATGTGCTTGTATGTGAGACTTTTTTCATTACCACATTTTTTTACCTTCAAACAGAGGTAAAAAATGTGTTAGGAATTTTTTTTGTCTCCAAACCCTATGTGTCATTTTTCACCACTTTTATTGTCTGTCCAACAGATCTCACTTGTAAATGAGTCTGCGAGGCTCAATACTGTAGCCGTGTTTCCATCAAGGTTTCTTGATGCACATTTTGAAGTATCGCATCAGAAAAGGTGAATGGAAACTGCACAATTCAAATTAACTTCCTCTAATTCGCAAAAAAGTTGATTCGCTCGCTTGAGGTGGTTTTTGGGTTTTTCGAAACAGAGCTGATGCGCAAAACGACAGATGGAAACAGATTTGCCGACTCAGTTCTGACGTAGCGAACATTCACGTCATGTGACTGATCAGCTGTTTCCGTTGTAACATCGCTAAAACTAGTTGGCATGACAGAATAAATACAACTTGCCCGATAGCAACACATTCCTGAAATATTCTCTCCATTTTGCCGAGATGTGTGGTCGGGTCCTGTTTTCAACCGCTACTTCCTGTTTACTGTAGACATGCGTAACGCTGACGTCTGACGTAATGCCGCTTTGCGTGGCCTGGTGGATTCGCTTCAAGTCAGTTGATGGAAACACTTCTGATTTGCATTAATTTTTTATTTACATTTTTGCGAATTTTCAAAAATTCGCTCAAAATTCGAATTTAAAATAGATGGAAACACGGCTAATGTGACTTATCTGTTTAACTAAAGGTTGAATGAAAAAATTATGCATCCTAACACATTCAACACAGATGTGTCTCCCCTCCTCCCCCTGCTCCATCCACACACACACACATACACACACACACACACACACACACACACACACACACACACACACACACACACAAAAGCCCTGTTTCCATCCATTTTCATTTCGAATTTTGAGCTACCTCGCAAATATGTAAATACAAATTAATGCAGATCAGAAGTGTTTCCATCTGCTGGCTTGAAGCGCTTCTTCCAAGCCGCGCACAGCGTCATTACGTCAGACGTCAGCGTCATTACGTCAGACGTCAGCGTCATTACGTCAGACGTCAGCACTGCGCATGTCTACAGTAAACCAGAGAGTAAACAGGAAGTAGCGGTTGACAACAGAACCCGGCCACACATCTCGTCAAAATGGAGAGAATATTTCAGGTACGTGTTGCTATCGGGCGAGTTGTATTTATTCTGTCATGCCAACTAGTTTTAGCGAGTTACATGCTGTTCGGAGCGGAAACAGCTGATCAGTCACGTGACGTGAATGTGCGCTACGGCAGCACGAGTCGGCAAATGTGTTTCCATCTGTCGTTTTGCGCAGCTGCTCGGTTTCGCAGCTCCCAAAAACCACCTCAAGCGAGCGTATAAACTTTTTGGCGAATTTCAGGAAGTAACTTCGTATTTTGCCGTTTCCATTAAGCTTTTCTGCTGCGATACTTCAAAATGCGCACCTAGAAACCTTGATGGAAACACGGCTAAAGAAATCCCTCAGAGATGAACACCCTGCCTAGCCAAGTGACCACGGGGAAACACAGCATGTGGTGGGGTGAGTTGTAGGTAACCAGGAAAACCTGGAGTGGACTTTTAGAAGTTTGAGTATTCTCCTATTAATTAAGTGGAATGGATTAATTCATGAAGAAATAAAAGAAGCACTGGGTGAACTAATATTTCATGGTAAGTGTGGGGGTCCAAATCAGTATTTTTTTAAATGTGAGGGGGACTTGTCCACCTCACATATAATTGTTGTGATGGCTATGGCCAATACCCAATGTGACTCACATAATAAAAATAATTAAAAAAACACAGACATTGAGGGACATTCTGGAGTCTCACTGACAAATGTCCCCCAACTAGTCTCAGTCCAGCCAGAAACCACACTACACAGGAAATACCTTTTTGAGAATATGTAAATGCTTGAGTTAATATTTTATCCCTCCTGTTTGGGGTTTAGCTGCCTCTCTATTCCTTCCGTTGGATTCACAGCAGGTGGAGAGAAACACCAGCTGACAAACAGGTTAGAGGTATTCACAGACAACAAACATCTAAACAGACGCTGCTGTGCAAAGTAACAAAAGTAGTTGAGACTGAAATGCATCTCAAAGAGGAAGGATTGAAGGAAAAAGGCTGTTTGATTCAAAGGCTCATCTCTGTCCTTTTAGCAGCGGATTAGCAGCTCTCAGATCAGCTCGTGTGCCTCTAATGAGAGAGGGTGCACACTGCTCACACTCAGTCATAAAAAATCAATTAAATCTGCACACCAGATTCAAATCCCACAACCTCCACTGAGAAAGGCCTCTGTGTGGGGAAGCCTAAATCTAAAATACTGGAACTGGTTCCAAAATGAACGAAGTTGTTTATATAAAAAGATGAAAGCCATCTTTAAACCAACATGTTCTCACTCCCTACTCGTCATATTGATGATAAGGGTCAGGGTCCCTCCGCGTCACATACTTGATGCGTCGGGTCGCCCCTTCTCATCATTTTTGGTGTGCAGGGTACTCTCATTGGTTTGTTTGGGGTTCGGGGGTCAAATGAAAGGTGAATGGCCAAACCGGAAGAGAAGATCACAACTTAACATTACCCTGCACACCAAATAATGATGAGAAGGGGCGGCCCGAGGCGTCAAGTATGCAACGCAGAGGGATACTGACCCTTATCATCAATTTATGACGAGTAGGGAGTGAGAATGAGTCGGTTAACCGGTTCGACATTAGCGGCGTCTCCATACCTTCTCTTTCCAACTCTCTTAACACAGAACTTGAACGTTGCATTATAAAGGGGGTCTCAGATCTCAGCTTTCAAAAACTTATAGTGCAGCGTTAGCATGCGCGTAGCCAGGGGGGGTTCATTGGGTTCGAACGAACCGCCCACTTTGCCTATGAAGTCCTGCCTACAATTCTGCACAACACAAGTTCTGTGTTAAAAGAGGTGGAAAGAGAAGGTATGGAGACGCCGCTAATGTCGAACCAGTTAACACCATAGACTTAACATGCCTGTGGCTAACACAAACTCGTTTTTCTTATCCAATAAAAGACAAACGTAAAATAAGTTCAACCAAGTGAGGATTGAACCCAAGTTGAGATAAAGTTTGGAGTGGCAAACCTGACGTGCTTCCAGTGAACCACCGAGGTGTGTTGCTCTTTTCAGGTCCACTTTTCCTTTAAACAAACCGCCCCTCGTAAAATCCTGGCTACGCCCATGGCGTTAGGACTGATAGCCAGCCATTTTCTCTCCTATAAGGAATTTCATCCATGTGACTATAGTGGCCCCTCTAGGAGTCAGACTAACAACGGCCCTAACAAACCCGTATTGTGAGGAGTGAGAGGGCAATCTGCATATGACTCTAGGTTACCTCAGCTTTATAACTCGAACCCCTCACTCTCTGTTCTTTGAAATGAGAACACTCCTCGGATGAGAAGTGAATAATCTTCAGTTACGAAATAAAGTCCAGTTGTTTTTGTCTTGAACTTTTTTGAAGGTTCCAAAATGCCAAACAGATGTGAAAATGTTCTTGAGCAACACAAATGGTCCTTGGGGATTTTACTCAAGGCCAGGTGCACAAATTCTTTTTGATTTGACAGAAAACCACTGTTTTTATTTTTGTTGGAGTCATTTCTATCAAGAAGAAGCAGACTTAGAGATGTGAGAGAAGTTCTTCTCAACAGAGGACTTGCTCCACGAGGAGGAATCTTGATCTCCAGACTCTTGTCGCCACTTCGAAGGAAGATTCTGTAAAAAGTTCAAGTTTCTCCTTTAAATCGGCTCTCGTCGTACGACTGGAGGCGAACTCAACCTCTCACACGGAGCCAGTTAAGAGAAATGAAACCTTGCTGAATAAACTGAAGTGGCTGAAGCAGCTCGCAGACGCTATGCTTCAGCAGCCGGCTGGTTCCCGTTTCATCAGGCGCACAGCTCCACTTTATTTGTGTGTGGGACCCCGGTGATCAGAGATGATGAATCTAAAGGGGAGGAATTAGCACAAAGAAGTTCCTGCATTCGAACCGAAGCAGAAAATGTCTGTGCTTACTTTAATGAGCACCGATAAAAGTTGCCATGCTGTGCAGCGGGCATTGATTAATGCTACACATTAGGAGGTCGTTACTGTTCCCTGTCAGGCTACAGTACCCCCCACACACTCCAACTTCTCATCTTTTCTCGGAGTGTTCTCCTTTAACACAATCCATTCTTCTTCTTAAGTTTACTTCCTTCTTTTTACTCAGATATTCCATCTGCATTACATTTCTTGCCCATGTCCTTCCTCTTCCTCGGCCTGTTTCCCTGAAGCTCACTGGAGACAAATAGCTGCACTCGTTCCAAAGTGGCCACAACAGAAGGACGATGATAAGAGAGCTGTCGTTTCCTCTGCCTGCCCCCACATCTCACATCACTCTAATTGACTGCTGTTGTTCTGTAGGATGCCCGCAAGTCTTGTCCTTCTCTGACCTCCACAGATCTGTTCTCCAGTGGCATCTTCAAAACATGCTATAAGAAGTTATATGATAATTTATGAAAACTTTAAAGGTCCACTGACATGATTTTGTTACTATTCATAAAATTGCTCAATATATATATATATATATATATATATATATATATATATATATATATATATTATTTATATATATATATATATATATATATATATATATATATTTTATCATTTAAATATGTTCGTTTTTGCAAACAAAATGATAAATCACTTTAATTTTGCTTTAAAAGTGATTTTGAACTTCAAGCCGTGTTTAATCATGGGAAATCCGATTACACACGAACGCACCATCTGTGACGTAGTGAGAGGCAGAGGGCTCTGGTCTCTTTAATAGCGGACAATTTAAAACCCGACGAATTTATCAATCTATGTGAAGATTTGAGCTATTTGTCTTCATTTTGGGAAGCAGAAAATAGTTTGGGTGATGGAACAAGAAACAACAGGATCTAATTTAGGTCTGATGCTGTATCAGACTTACCTTCATGTGGAGCTGCTCACACCCGCGCACTGTGACAAGCCCAGAGCTCTGCCTCTCACTACGTCACAGATGGTGCGTTCGTGTGTAATCGGATTTCCCATGATTAAACACGGCTTGAAGTTCAAAATCACTTTTAAAGCAAAATTAAAGTGATTTATCATTTTGTTTGCAAAAACGAACATATTTAAATGATAAAAGATATATATTTTGAGCAATTTTATGAAAATTAAAAAATCATGTCAGTAGGGCTTTAAGAGAGTAGTTGATCTTGTCTTCAACTTGAGGACACAGACAGTTCAAACTGGGACTCGAAAACAGGGAGTTGTTGTGTACCTTATTTATAAATTTTGTCCAAAATTAGCTCTTTGTTTTTTAATAATATCCTATTATGGGCAAGTTATTTTATAAACCATTACACCTCCCTCAGATTCATGTTACCTGCTTATTTGCAGAAAACTTGTTATTTGCTGGAACAAACAGTGGCAGCAGCTAGCTGTAGCACTTCCAGTGTAGGGCCTTATGAGCTATTTGATTTTTTTCTCTCCCAAGATCCCTTCACTTTTTTTAAATAAATGTATTTATTTATTGTATTTATTTGTTTATTTATTTATTTTATGTGCTTTTTTAAATGTATTTATAAGGAAGACACAAGTAAAAGATAATGGATTTATTTATTTATTTGTTTGTTTGTTTTACTGTTATTTATTTTTCCTAAATTTCTGCGTATTCTGTTGTCTGTCATCACCTTAATTTTTTTTCACATATAAAGTGTCTTTAAAAAACAACCAAGTGTCTTATAATATAATGAATTTTTAAAATTTCAACAATTAACGTAAAAATTCATCAATTTCATTCATTTTAACAAACTTTAAAAAGGTACAGAGAAAGATTTCAGGGTGATCGTCAGTCCTTTACTTAAAAATCTGCCTGTAAGTCTTTCATAAATAAAATACAGTATCATGTTTTTTTTTCCCCAAAATAAAGTTCCTCACATGTGATTCATGTGAGAGTAACTAGTTCTTTCTTTTGTCCAATAATAGTGCCTGTCATTAGAAACCACACAATATTTCAGTTACAAATCATGTACATATTTATGGTAGGCCTGTATTCATTGTGTGATATTTGACCGTCAAGGAGGAAGCTGCAGTATTTTGTAGACAATAACTTTGATTTTGTTGCACTTTGTATCACTTTGAGATATTTGTTAATGAAAAGTGCATTATAAATTAAATTCATTATTATTATTATTATTATTAATAACTCATTTTTCACAGGACAGCCTTCAGACTGACCACAACAAAGCTTTGCGTAAATCAGTTTCATTATTGGTTATATTGAAATATTTAATTCACCCTGTTTAGCGACAAAAACTTCAACAATTCCACGTCTTACTTCTTGTGGATGAGTTAGCCGAAGTGTTCAGCTAGCGTTAGCCTTTGCCTCTTGTTGGTCGTCATACATTTGGCTGCAGTTGCAATTCAGTTCAGTTCAAAATACTTTATTAATCCCAAAGGGAAATTAAATGTTGTGGCAGCTCATCATCCTGGTTTCATGAAGAGTTGTTATATATGGCTGTGGGCAGGAAGGATCTCCTGCAGCAGTCCATAATACAGCGGATCTGAAGAAACTGGCTGCAGATGCCAGTTTGTCCACCTGGAGCCAGCGGGCCTCTCGGTCCTCCTGGGCAGCAGGACCACCTGCATGTTGAGCAGAACTCCTCCTGAGCGATGACCACTCCTCTCAGCAGCTTGTTGAGCTCCTCATCATTGCAGGCAGCCAGCTGCAGGTGTCGGGGATGATCCTGGTCTTCTTCTTGTCATGAGCCAAGTTTTCTGCCAGCTCCAAGGATCTCAGCAGTCAGTTACTCAAACGCCTCTGTCTGGTAGACGGAGATGCATCCATGGCACCTCCTTTACAACTCATTTTCAATTTTGGGGCTTATTTGAGCTTAGAGATGTTAATCAGCTGCTTCTGGCTGTAAAAACCACCTTGTTGTCATGGTTACACATTATAACAAATGTCCAAAAGTAAAAAGGTTTCAGTAAAAATCCTTCCAGCGGCACAGCATCTGATACCACTGGAATTAATCATCCAAAAAAGCAATTTACATCAAGAAAAAATAAGAAATAAAGTTTTCAAAAGCAACATCCCAGAATGAAAGGAACAGCTACTCCAACATGCTGCCACCTTTAGCGGCACAGTTCTTGATCTAGAATGAGCTATGAGTTAGAACAGAGTAGAACTACCATAACTAGAATGAGTTATGCTGGTGAAGATTCTCAGTCGTCCAGGACATGATAAATCAAAAAAAGGTGTTCAATACCGAATCAACTGGACTTTATTTGTAACAGAAGAAGTTTCGCTTCCCATCCGGGGAGCTTTATCAATTCAATGAGGAAACTGTGAGAGCGAGAGACGTTATAAGCAGGCCGATCCACTGACACGCACCAACCCATGTAAATTTGAAGCTAACACACACACATACTTGAGATAACACGTGTGTGTGTGTTTTCTGTAAGCTCTGCTTTCACACACTGAACTTTGAATGGGTCACAGACACGTGTTTTCTCAAGTATGTGTGTGTGTTAGCTTCAAATTTACATGGGTTGGTGCGTGTCAGTGGATCAGCCTGCTTATAACTTCTCTTGCTCTCACAGTCTCCTCATTGAATTGATAAAGCTCCCCAGATGGGAAGCGAAACGTCTTCTGTTACAAATAAAGTCCAGTTGTTCTGTATTGAACGCCTTTTTTGATTTAGAATGAGTTAGTTCTACAAATGTAGTTATGAGCCAACAAAACGTACCTAATGTTGTTCATAGATACAATCTGAATATTGTATAGTCTTACGATGTTCATGTTGTTTGTTTTCATTTTTGGGCGTCTGAGTCAAACTTTATTTTTGCCTCAGCTCAACGGCATTTGTATCCATGAAATGTTTGGAACAGGAGTTGTTCCAGGACGTCAGCAATCCAAAACAGAATGACCAGATCGACAAGCGAACGGCTAGTTCCAGCACAACTGGTGTCAAAGTTAATTGCACAACTGGTGTCAAAGTTAATTGCTGGCACCTTAAAACATTTTTTTAATTCAAATAGTTCCCTCTGGTTCATTAGAACACAATTTTATGAACTTTTACATTGTCTTAATTTTTATATTGCATTGTTACGTTAGCAAAAAATCTGTTGATATTGTTGGAGGAAGTGCCCTCAGGCTACATAGGAAGTCCTAAACCAAACTGCAGCTGTAACTGTTTGTTTTTGCAAATAACCATAAAAATCCATGAAAACAGTGAACACCTCATATCAAATGTTTAGCGTCTCAGAATTGATGTTGTCCAAAGAATTTTCTTTAAAAAGTAAATGTTTTTCCTTTCTTCAGGGGTCGCCACAGCAAGTGAACTTCTCCGAGGAGTTGACCATTTTTTCACACCGGATGCCCTTCCTGATACAACAACATAACCTTTTATGTCTTTATCACTTTATACAGATGTAAGAGCCAAGACATCTGGATCTAACAGATCCTAAATCACATTGGAGCGGGTGAAAAGCTCAGAAAGTCTAATTTTACCTCCAAGTTTCCTTGTTCACTCCACACTCCAGTAATTTCAGAATAAAACATGCACACTTTACAAACACCCTAACAAACACTCTTTGTGCATCGGGGTGGTTTTCCACCTTTGACCTCATCTGAAACTCTCCTGCATATTCCGTGAAGGACACTCCAGAGACGGGACGTGGGAAAATTCTGCCCGCTCATCTCTCCGGGTCGTGGGTCAGAGAAAGATGTCTCTTCCTCTCTGCTAATGAGCACCACAGCCCCAGCCCTGCTCCAGTCAGGACCTTATTAGCTCTTCCTT
>JBBPBX010013575.1:0-11950 GCA_038048925.1 Garcialebias charrua
ATGTGCACGTAGACTTAGTAGGCCCTCTGCCTCCATCACAGGGTTTTACTCATCTGCTGACTATGGTAGACCGGACCACCAGGTGGCCAGAGGTGGTTCCTCTGACATCCACGACATCTGCAGTGGTGGCCCGGGCCTTTTTGTCTACCTGGGTTGCACGTTTCGGCCCCCCTTCAGACATTACATCGGACAGGGGCCCGCAGTTTGTTTCGGAGCTTTGGTCTACCATGGCCAAGGGTCTGGGGACTAACGTCCACAGAACCACCGCTTACAACCCCCAAGCTAATGGTTTGTGTGAACGGTTTCACAGGTCATTGAAAGCTGCACTTCGTGCTGCATTGACCGGTGACAACTGGATTGACCGCCTTCCCTGGGTTTTGTTGGGGTTGCGTACCGCAACCAAAGAAGACCTGAGCTCTTCCCCGGCTGAAATGGTTTACGGTCAGCCTGTGCGCGTCCCCGGTGAGTTTTTACCTGAGGTACCCTCACCACAGTTCGCTCCACCGTTGCTCCACCTTTCACCTCAGGAGGCCCCTTTTCGTGTCCCCGGTCCGGTACACAGGGTCGCAAATCGCCACTATGCAGGTTATGCAAGGCATACGGGCGCTGCCCTACAGGGGGCGCCAAAACAGTCTCTAGAAAAAAATGTTTTTCTAGCAGGCATCTTCTTTAACTGCATGAAATGATCAATAACAGGGAAACAGCACTGCTTAGGCGCCCCCCCCCCCCTGCTCCCTCACCTCCCTCCTCCTATCTCTCTGCTCTCCCCTCACACACAGGTGTTGTGAACACGCGCCCCTAACAGGCGCGTTATTTTTTTATTTTTTCACTCGTGCACTTCACTTTGGAGCGGCAGAAAAAAAAACTATCCAGGGTGCAAAACAGGAAAAGGAAGTTGTTGGAAGGATGAAAAAAAAAGCCTTTCAATGTGGTTAAAAGATATAAGGCAAGTACTGTCAGTGTATTAGCAGGACAGGAGGGTTGTAAAATATTCAGGTTAGCTAAAGCTAGCCTAATAGGAATCATCCCATATTTGGCTGTTAAATAAATGTAGCCTCCCCTAAAGACATGATTTGTTTAATATTTTTATGAATATTTGATACATGTCCCACACATCCACACACAAAGTGTAAGAATAACCTAAATAAAACAGGAAATATTAACACAGGAAAGCTAAACTGATGTAGCAGCAGTTCACAGCTATGTTCCAACGCTCCAGTGTTGCAATTTATTCACTCATATGTACATTTATTATTATTGATTCTTTAATTAAAGATGAGTTGTACAAGTTTATGTGTGTATCAGATAAATTAGTCATCAGTGTCACTATAGCCCCGAGACTCAAAAAGGTTGGTGACCCATGTTACCAACCTTTTTGGCAGAGGGACACTTGAGTTTAAATGTCTTATTTAATATCACTCCAGTGGTGTGTGTTGTGATGTATCTGGTAAGTCAGATCAGATGAAATGTCCAGTCAGTAACTGTTATCCAACAAGGAGATCATTTAAATTAAAGTTTCATTTCTATTGTGGTTTGACTGCTGTATTTTTAAACCTACTTAACACAAAATTAATGTCATTCAGCTGTGAGGATGGAGAGAAGGAAGAGAAGATGACAGAGGAATCAGGACAGACTGGGGAAGGCAACAGGTTGGTCTAATGCAGGTGGAAGTGAGGGAACAGCTACTTAATCCCAAGCAATAACATGTAAACATTATTTTTAAAAACTGTATTAAGATCTGTAATTTTTACAACTAATATATAATGCTTTTTTGACCATATGACAGTGCAGAATGCCACAGACAAAGGGTGAAGGAGACAGACACGAGGTCAGTGATAGAGGAGACAAGTGATGACATCAGGTAGGAATAATTACATTAGGGAGGCAACAAAAACCTATACTGTATACCATGATGGTTTGAATTTCTGATGACCATCTTTCATTGTCTTCTTTCACGGAAAGTAACAGTTTAAATGTCATAAATGTTAAAACACTGACATGGACTCCAGGCTGTTAAGATTTCATATTTTCACTACATAAAATGTTGAGCACTGATTACCACTACTGATATATATAGTTGTACTTTATTAAACTTCTTATTTGTTTATCATTGAAATTATCACCTGATATAATATGTAACGTAAAAAAATCTATAATATTGCTACTGTATTTTCTAAGTGCATGACTAAGGGAGAAAAGCTGCATGAGGCGGCAGGTAAAAGGCACGCGCGGGGCGTGGTGGTGGTGGGGGGGGGGCACCGTTGATGTTTTCGCATCCACCTCAAAAATATGTAGTTGCGCCCCTGCCGGTACACCATTGTTTACCGCAGTCATTTGTCCCTAATGCCTCCTACCCACCGCCCCCGGCGTCGGGCGGCCGAAGCGGCCGGATAACACCGGTTTACATTCAAAGTCTATGGAGGAGACGCGTGGAGTCACGGGGAACAAGGAAGCGGCGAGATTCGACTGATCGAAGCGGCGCGACGGCAGCCTGCACACGCACGCGCGCGTCGCCGTCGAGCCGCAGACGTCCCAAATGTTGATCTCTGGCGGCTCGACGCATCCGGCAAACAGTCGGGAGAGCCTCGCTATCTGATTACACAACCACAACGGGACTTTTTTCGGACTTTTTAAACTCACCGGATCCAGCCTCCAGGAATTGGAACCAAACTCCGGTAAGAAACGTGGCATTTTTACAGTTGCTGCTGACAGGCTGCTGTACTCTCCAGTGTAGATCACCCCAAACATAAAAAAAAGTTTTAATCTCATCGAAGACCGTCGGAGGTGCAGTTAAAACAACAACTGAACCCGGAAAACAAGCCAGAGACCCCTCCCTCTGCTACCCCCTAGTGTACGTCATCAGACGGTGTTCAGTGGCCAGTGGGACCGTGACCAGCGGCAAAAAGGGGACGGCAGGAGCGTTTGCAGTTGTGCGGTGGGTAGGAGGCATAAGAGTCTGGAGTCCTCTAAATTTGTTTTTGTCAAACACAATGCACACAGGACACCACTACAGCCTTTGTATGATGGACCGTTTCGAGTTCTTCAACCAGGTCCGAAACATTTCATTTTGGATTTAGGGGGTCGTACTGAGACTGTCTGTATTGATAGGCTTAAACCAGCTCATGTTATGTCAGATGATCAGGTTGTTACGGCCCAAGCTCCTCGCAGAGGCAGACCTCCATCCACATTATTAACGGACGGCGGTCCTTCTTCCGGAAACTCTCAACGTCCATTGGAGCCCGAATCTTCTGCAGACCCTCCTCGTAGCCCTCCACTTCATCAGACTGGTTCTGCAGGGCCCAGGTTCAGCCGTTCTGGTCGTTTGATCAAACCTAAAATGCGGGACTAGTGATGGACCTTACTGGGTGTTCTGGGGGGGCGTGTGTGGTGGACCACTAGGGGGCTCTACTCACACCCAGTGGACCGAATGTATTACGGGATGCTTTTATTGTGAAAGGTCCAGGGGACCGGATGTTATGTGGGTATATAAAGCAGTGTTGGGCGGGTTCCCGCCAGTTTAGTAGGAGTTGATTAAAAGGTGAAGTTCTGCAGCCTGTCTCCTGTGTCGTCCCTTCACCTCCTCTTACACTACAATTGTTTTGTTTTTTGAATGTCCAGAGGACCAGACTTAGCTTTTTTAAATGTATCCATACTTTTTTGCTAACTTTTTAACGGTGATCATCACTGAGAGCCTGTGACTCAGCTGCAAGCTATCAACCCAGTGAGCGGTTAGAAGTGAAAAAACGTACAGCAAATTGTGAGCTCGCTTTAAATGCAAGTTGAAGCCTGAAAACTGTTAAATCCATGTGAATTGATCCTTTTTATCTGACATCTTTTCTTTTCAGCACCTGCTATAATATGCAAGTTTATTTTTAGGATGTATGCTTTCATATCTGATTTGCCGAGGTCAGAGTGAAAGAAGGAAATGTACTTTGTAGTAATGCAATCTGGTGTGTTCGTCTCTTGTCCTATCTTCTGCGGCACAACTCCCTCACAGAGGCAGCTTTTGTGTTACCAACCAAGGTTATTCAGGTGCTGTCTCTGGAGTGAAATGTTACAAATAAAGAATTGGTTGGATGACATCCACCTGTCCTTCAGGAAACCTCGTTATCTGTCATCCATAAAAGGTTCATGCTATAAAGTAAAGGTCTATTCAAATTCAAACCTACAATAACCATGACAACATTAACTGCAACACTTCCTTTGTGGCAGATAGTCAGATAAATGGCTAAAAATTGTAGATGTATGTGTGCCAGACAGAACCATCCAGAATATTATAAAACGGACACTGACTGTGCAGAGCCCATCAGAATTAAAGGGATTGTGACATGATTTTTTTACTATTCATAAAATTGCTCAAAATATATATATTTTATCATTTAAATATGTTTGTTTTTGCAAACAAAATGATAAATCACTTTAATTTTGCTTTAAAAGTGATTTTGAACTTCAAGCCGTGTTTAATCATGGGAAATCCGATTACACTCGAACGCACCATATGTGATGTCACACTGGGCAGAGGGCTGTGGTGTCTTTAATAGCGGACAATTTAAAACTGGACGAATTTAGCAATCTATGTGAAGATTTGAGCTATTTGTCTTCATTTTGGGAAGCAGAAAATAGTTTGGGTGATGGAACAAGAAACAACAGGATCTAATTTAGGTCTGATGCTGTATCAGACTTCCTTCATGTCGAGCTGCTCATACCTGCGCACTGTGACAAGCCCAGAGCTCTGCCCGGTGTGACATCACAGATGGTGCGTTCGTGTGTAATGGGATTTCCCATGATTAAACACGGCTTGAAGTTCAAAATCACTTTTAAAGCAAAATTAAAGTGATTTATCATTTTGTTTGCAAAAACAAACATATTTAAATGATAAAATATATATATTTTGAGCAATTTTATGAATAGTAAAAAAATCATGTCACAATCCCTTTAACACCAGGAAATATTAAAGATGATTGGGGCAATGCTTCCATTTACAGAGTGAGGCTTTCCCTTCATTTAAATCAGAGCCTGTGCAAAATTGGAAATGTGACACTACTGGAGCTGTGCCTCATTTTGATGCATGAAAATATGAACATGGTGTGAAATGTAACACTTTCACACTGCTGAATCAGTTTAAAGTGAAATCTGGCAACGTCAACAGAACAGGTGCAAACCAACAACTAGCCAAAACAGCCAGAACTGCTTCCTCCACAGAACATCATTGAAAGCCACAGTTTGGTAGTTGTTTTAGACTGAATCATTGTGGATTATTTAAACTTCAATAATTTTATATATTAAACTAATAACAGCAAGTATTTAATACATAAAAGCATTATTAAACCACTTTTGATTTTGATAATTATGATGTCTGCACTAAATATTCAAGTTTACAAGCTAATACAGTACTTGTATAAATAAGGCATAAAAAATAAAGCATGATGACTATCTATAGCTGGTGAATGCTGTGGGTTTAGGAATTAAAAACTGGGGGGGAAAAAACAATGACCTAATATTCCTTGAAGGAATGCATATCATCTGCCAACGTTTTAAACTGGGATCATCTTCCCATGAGAAGGGGGAATTATAGAAATTTTGATCAAAGCTTGCAATCATATGCACTCTTCATGCAAGTTCTCGCACGATGTGTGTGCTCTGACTATATGTTGAGGATGACTCTCAGCTACATCCACACTAGATTTTATCTTGATACCTATAAAACTGAATTAGTTATAGCTCTGTTTGTGTTTGCTATTGTGATTAGCTGTGGTCGCCATCTTGAACTGGGTTGAATCCAGAATTGAATGAGTAGTAGATGTGTTTTCTTGTACATCTACATTATACAAGATGTATATCATTATTATTTTTAGTGTGCTTCATTTTAATTCATTCAGTGGTTCTTAATATATTTTTCTAACAAAATGGTATAGTTGACTCCAATAGTTATTAGCAAATCTTTAAAGACAGATATTGTCCAGTAATTTTTTTTCCTCAATGTTGCCAAGTTGGTTATAGTTGCATTCAGGCCTAAAAAATATAACCCGACCTGAGCCTTTAGGCATTTTGTCCAAGCCCGACACGACACGACTAACTGTAATTAAGGGCCCGAACCCTCCAAAAAACATACTTTTTTAAAATTAAGCTTTTACTGCTTGATTTGTAAGCAAATCAGTTTGACATGATAATTTTAAAAACATGTTTAAAAGAAAAGACGATATAAGATTTCTTCTTTCACCAAATGGATATTAACATACAAAATGAATAGCCTAAAAAATCAACTGTACAGATAGGCTATTACAGTACCGTATATAGATGAACAAAAATATTTTAGTAAAAAATAATTTGGAAAAATATAGAACAATGCTATTTTAATCAAACACACTGTTTGCTTCGGCTTTTGTAGCTTCAGGTGCTACTTTCTTCACCGCAGATGACAGCAGGGTGCAGAGCAGGGTGCAGAGCAGGGTGCGCGCGGCCGATGATCCAGTTGTCCATCTGAAACTTAATGGGACATTTTTTTTTTACCTCTTTCAACCAACCAGTTGAACCTGTGTGTACCTGACACACATCAGCAGGTTTCACTGTGATGGCTTTCTAGAGTAAGTTCTCCCATTTTTAGTTTTTGTTTAATACTTTCCAGATGAGCGGTGCCACGTGCATAATTGTTGCGCAATGCGCCAGCGCTACTCTCTCTTTTCACAGTCTGATTAACTGCTGCACTCTATTTTCTTTTCCTCATCCTCAACATATAAACGTATTGCCTCCTCCTCAACAAGTAGATTAACACAATTTTACATTGTGCATTCTTATTTAGTTTTCTATGTGCTGTGTGATTCGACACATCAAAAGCTCAAGACCAATAGGGCCCACCCATCGAGCGCAACATTTTGGCCTGACCTGACCTGAATTTCGGGTCGGGTCAGGCACAGCCTCGGATCAGAAATCCCAGCTCTAGTTAGGGATGACTCTCAGCTACTGCCACACCCAATTTTTGCTCAGGATCTGTAAAAGTGACTGAGGTATAGCTATTTTTGTGTTTTCTCTATTGCATAGCTGTGACATCTAGCATACATTCTGTAAGAGACTACAGGTAGTCCCCGACTTACGAGCGAGTTCCGTTACAACGAGTTGCTCGTAAAGCGAAAATTCGTAACTTGGAACGGCCGCCACGTGTCTCGTAAGTCCGGAATTTCGCTCGTAAGTTGGAACGGTTTTGCTAGCGCGACTACAAACACTCGTTTTTCATCGAAAAACTGCTTACGAGTGCATAAAAATGATCGGAAACGTGTGTCCACATGTTTAGCTAACGAACTGTGGTGAAAAAACACAGAAAAACTCTGTATTTTTTGCGTTTTTTCCAAAAATTGCCAGCTCGTAAGTCCGGAACCTCGTAGGTCAGAGCGCTCGTAAGTCGGGGACTACCTTATAAAGCTTCTATTAAAAACACAGAAATCATAAATAAAACAAAAAGCATTCACATAAATCCAACTTCCGTGTCGCTCCACTGTAGGAAATGGCTGCGTTTAACCCCTATGGCCTTTATCAGACAGATGCCCACATACTGTTGCACCCAGGCTGCAGACAGTGATTGGCAGAGGAGAAGGTGGGAACGGGGTTATTGTGAAGGAAAGTCTCTTGGGTCTGACAGGATGACAGCTCCTAAAATGAGCCCCCCTGTCAGTGGGGGATGAAGAAGAGGCCCATGGGGGGGGGGGGTCTGTTCCTTACATAAAGGACGTGTCGGAAAAAAAGTGCTTCCAAAAGCTTATCTGTGGCTTTATTGCTACTCATACTATGAACAGAGTAATTGCCAAATTATAATTATAATAATAATGAATTCAATTTATACCGCACTTTTCATTAATAAAAATCTCAAAGTGCTAATTAATTAAATTAAATCATACTAACTAGGAAGAACTCACATTAGATGCTTAGATACTAGAGTAAGCAGGTTTTCCCTCGTCTACAGCATCATTTTGGGAGGAAAAACTAAAAGAAGGACAATGACCTTGATGAAAGTGACAGAAAAAGAGAGAGTGGGAGAGAGGAGATAAAAAATGAAAGTGATGTTGGCAAGAGATGGAAGGATGAGAGAATAATATTGGAAAGAGCCCCTCACCTCCACTGGGACGTGAAGAACATTAAGAGGTGAGAGAAAACGGCTTGTGGCGGGGACAGAACGAGCGTGTGCAGCTGAAGGGGAGTGGAGGGGGTGGAGAATTTTAGAGCATGTCCTCTAAGGCGCAGTGTGAATTTAAATGCCACAGCATGTTCGTGTCCGTGCAGACCTTTCTACGTGCACGCAAATCATGTGTGCAAGTCTTCAACGTCACCATATGTTCAACCTTTTCGTGTGCCTTTGTCCATGAGACTGAAGGGAGGAACTCCGAGTAGATGAGAGGGAGAGCATGTGACCTGCCTGCAAAGAGCTGCTGTCAGCGCTTGAGAGGAAGATTTTCACCATCATACTCATTCTCCACTTGACATCCACTACATGAGCTTATAGATGGTTTCTTTTGGAAAACTGGAACACAGCTGCAGAATATCAAATGTGACATGTATATGGCAAAAACCTGCTTCCACAGCACTAAATCACCATTATGTCTATTTTGCATGGTAGCTAGAGGGAGACTTTTCTTTTAGTTAAATGTGACTAACTGTTGTTACAATGCAGACTACATTAAATAATTATTAATGTTGGTGGAGACTCTGTGGTGTAAAGATTTCCCTGTTTAACGTCACTGATACAGAATAATTGTTCCAAAATCTTGGGGATTGCACACAATGTCAACAAACATGACTAGATAGATAGATAGATAGATAGATAGATAGATAGATAGATAGATAGATAGATAGATAGATAGATAGATAGATAGATAGATAGATAGATAGATAGATAGATAGATAGATAGATAGATAGATAGATAGATAGATAGATAGATAGATAGATAGATAGATAGATAGATAGATAGATAGATAGATAGATAGATAGATAGATAGATAGATAGATAGATAGATAGATAGATAGATAGATAGATAGATAGATAGATAGATAGATAGATAGATAGATAGATAGATAGATAGATAGATAGATAGATAGATAGATAGATAGATAGATAGATAGATAGATAGATAGATAGATAGATAGATAGATAGATAGATAGATAGATAGATAGATAGATAGATAGATAGATAGATAGATAGATAGATAGATAGATAGATAGATAGATAGATAGATAGATAGATAGATAGATAGATAGATAGATAGATAGATAGATAGATAGATAGATAGATAGATAGATAGATAGATAGATAGATAGATAGATAGATAGATAGATAGATAGATAGATAGATAGATAGATAGATAGATAGATAGATAGATAGATAGATAGATAGATAGATAGATAGATAGATAGATAGATAGATAGATAGATAGATAGATAGATAGATAGATAGATAGATAGATAGATAGATAGATAGATAGATAGATAGATAGATAGATAGATAGATAGATAGATAGATAACTCTAAATTGTCCCTAGGTGTGAGTGAGAGTGAATTGTTGTTTGTCTCTATGTGTCCCTATGATGGACTTGCAACTTGTACTGCCTCTTGCACAGTGACTACTGGATATGAGCACCAGTGACCCCCATGACCCAAAAAGAAAGAAGCAGGTAAAGATGAAGGATGGATGGATGGATGGATGGATGGATGGATGGATTGATTGATTGATTGATGGACGGCTGGATGGATGGATGGATGAATGAATGAATGAATGAATACTTTATTGTCCCCAAAGGTTAATTTGTCTTGGACATTGTGCGCTAAACAAAGCTTCTTCCATAATTAAATACATTACAAACAATAAAATCATGTGAACAACTCAATAAAATAAAAAACACCTATTGCTCAGTAAAAACACATATTGCTTAATAAAAAAACCATATTCCATCCATCCATTTTCTTCCGCTTATCCGGGGTCGGGTCGCGGGGGTAGCAGCCTAAGTAGGGAGGCCCAGACTTCCCTCTCCCCAGCCACATGGAGCAGCTCCTCTGGGGGAATCCCAAGGCGTTCCCAGGCCAGCCGAGAAACATAGTCCCTCCAGCGTGTCCTGGGTCTTCCTCTGGGTCTCCTCCCGGTGGGACATGCCCGGAACACCTCACCAGGGAGGCGTCCAGGAGGCATCCTAACCAGGGATGATTTATGCTATAATTTAAGGTATATAATGGGATTGTGTGACAATGACTGCTGCCTGGGCAACCATGCTGTGACCTGAATGTATTGGTCTGTAGAGCAGAATGAAACCCATATTGCTTAATAAAAACACATACTGCTCAATAAAACACATATTGCTCAATAAAAGCACATTGTTTAATAAAAACACATATTGCTCAATAAAAACACATATTGCTCAATAAAAACACATATTGCTCAATAAAAACACATATTGCTCAATAAAAACACATATTGCTCAATAAAAACACATACTGCTCAATAAAAACACATATTGCTCAATAAAAACACATATTGCTCAATAAAAACACATATTGCACATTCCCACATAAATTCCAGCAAGTAAACGAAACATATACTGTGGATGGAATAAACAAAAACTAAATATATTAATTTTCTATGTTTATTTTTTATTATATTTTATGTTTTTGCTAATTGTGAAAAGCTGCATAGTTTTTGTTGGTGTTTTTTTCTGACAGATGTTCTACAAAAAAATATGAAAAGCATATACAGTATATTATGGCTGGTATTAAGTGAGATGCAGTCACAAAACTGTGACACGCTGTCTAGAGTAAATTACGTTGTACACAAACCTAATCTCAATAATAAAATAAAGACAAAAAAATACATAATGTAATATATTTTGCACATCTTGTCATCTAGGTGTTTTATTCACACTAGATGCAAGAAAGAGGCCACATGCATCATGAAGGACCCCACTCACCCAGCACACAAACTTTTTGCCCCAATCCCCTCAGGAAGGAGGTTGAGGAGAACCACTGGACTGAGGAACAGCTTCTACCCTGAGGCTGTTAGCCTGAATCTCTAACTAGAATAACCACTGTGAAAAATCACATAATGTTGCTGCTGATCTGTTTCATGTTGCTGTGTTCATACATGCTTATCTGCTTACACAGACTCATGTTCGTGCTGCTGTTTGGCGTATTGTTTTTATAGTTTTTATGCTATTAGTGCTTAGTGTATTTTTAGTTTAATGTTTTTCTTAGATCATATATTTGATCTTATTACTGTTTTTCTTTATATTTAATTCTTGGATGTAACTGGGACCCTGTGTACATAATCTTATTCCACCACATGTACCACATGTGAATGACAATAAACAAACTCTGACTGCGATACAGAGAATGGAGAGAAAAAAAGAAAAGCGGACAAAAACTAATAGAGAAAATATAGAGGATAAGTGTTGATTTTCATACTCCAATCATCATCAATTATTTCGTCCTAATAGCATTTTTATTCCAAGTAAACCTGCTATGATAAATGACAGTCCCATTTTAAGCTTGTCATCGAGTCATGGTGTAAATAATGGCCATTTTGAACGTTATATAACTGCCTTAATTTTCCATGTGAAGTAGAGGAAAGAGTTTGTTTGAATGCTAAAAGGTCGTCTTTAGGTGTTTCATTCTGCTCTACAGACCATAATACATTCAGGTCACAGCATGGTTGCCCAGGCAGCAGTCGTTGCCACACAATCCCATTATATACCTTAAATTATAGCATAAATCATTCCTGTCAAAGTTCATAATATCAAAACTTTATCACACTAACACCTTTTCTGTTACAGTTATTGCTGAGGAATTACATTGTCGGATGTGTATTTCACATTTCAGCAGAATCTTTCACTTGTCACCAAAAATAAAAATCTTACTGAATTTGGTATCGATAGGAACAACCAGTTTTTTTTTTTTTTTTTACTGAATATGGAAACTGC
>JBBPBX010013575.1:13888-40579 GCA_038048925.1 Garcialebias charrua
TGTGTGTGTGTGTGTGTGTGTGTGTGTGTGTGTGTAATTTATCATTTTCAACAGGGAATTTTCAGAAAATATGAAAATAGCAAAGATAGTTCCTCTTTATAAGAATGGTGAGAAATGTGTGTTCACTACTTCTTCTTCTTTCGGCTTTTCCCTTTTCAGGGGTCGCCACAGCGAGTCATCCTCCTCCACCTCACTCTGTCCTCTGCATCCTCTGTCCTCACTCCAACTACCTTCATGTCCTCTCTAACTGCATCCATATATCTCCTCTTTGGCCTTCCTCTGTGTCTTTTTCCTGGCAGCTGCATTTCTAACATCCTTCTACCAATATACCCACTGTCCCTCCTCTGGACATGTCCAAACCATCTCAGTCTGGCCTCCCTAACTTTATCTCCCAGTTGTTCAACATGTGCTGTACCTCTGATGATCTCATTCCTGATCTTATCCATCCTTGTCACTCCTAAGGAGAACCTCAGCATCTTCATTTCTGCTACTTCCAGTTCTTTCTCCTGTCTTTTTGTCAATGACCGTCTCCAGACCATACAACATAGCTGGTCTCACCACTGTCTTGTAAACTTTTACTTTGACCTTTGCTGACACCTTTTTGTCACAAATCACTCCTGAAACTTTTCTCCATTTTCCTGGACAGTGGACCCCAAGTACTTGAAGTCCTGCACCTTTGTGACCTCTGCTCCTTGTAGCCTCACTAGCCGTGATTCCATCAAGGTTTCTAGATGTGCATTTTGAAGCATCGTATCAGAAAAGCTGAATGGAAACGGCAAAATTCGAGTTAACTTCCTCTAATTCGCTCAAAAGTTGATACGCTCGCTTGAGGTGGTTTTTGGGGGTTTCGAAAGAGAGCTGATGCGCAAAACGACAGATGGAAACAGATTTGCCGACTCATTTCTGCCGTAGCGAACATTCACGTCATGTGACTGATCAGCTGTTTCCGCTCCGGACAACATGTAACATCGCTAAAACTAGTTGGCATGACAGAATAAATACAACTTGCCCGATAGCAACACATACCTGAAATATTCTCTCCATTTTGGCGAGATGTGTGGTCGGGTTCTGTTTTCAACCGCTACTTCCTGTTTACTGTAGACATGCGCAGTGCTGACGTCTGACGTAATGACGCTGACGTCTGACGTAATGACGCTGTGCGTGGCCTGGTAGATGCGCTTCAAGCAGTTGATGGAAACACTTCTGATTCGCATTAATTTGTATTTACATATTTGCGAAGATTTCAAAAATTAGCTCAAAATTCGAATTGAAAATAGATGGAAACACGGTTATTGTTCCACTGGCCTCCCTCTCATTCACACACATGTACTCTGTCTTACTACGGCTGACTTTCATTCCTCTTCTTTCAAGTGCATACCTCCACCTCTCCAAGTTCTCTTCCACCTGTTCCCTGTTCTCACCACAGATCACAATGTCATCTGCAAACATCATAGTCCATGGGGATTCCTGCCTGACCTCATCTGTTAGTCGGTCCATCACCAGAGCAAACAAGAAGGGGCTCAGAGCCGATCCTTGATGCAATCCCACCTCCACCTTGAAGCTATCTGTCACTCCTACAGCACATCTCACCACTGTCCTGCTGTCTTCATACATGTCCTGTACCAGTCTAACATACTTTTCTGCCACTCCAGATTTCCTCATGCAATACCAAGCCTCCTCTCTTGGCACCCTGTCATATGCTTTTTCTAAATCCACAAACACAATGGAGTTCTTTCTGACCCTCTCTGTACTTCTCTATCAACATCCTCAAAGCAAAGATGATATCTGTGGTGCTCTTTCTTGGCATGAAACCATACTGCTGCTGCTTCCACAACTCTCTCCCAGATCTTCATTGTGTGGCTCATCAACTTAATTCCCCTGTAGTTGCTACAACTCTGTACATCACCCTTGTTCTTAAAAATGGGCACCAGCACACTTCTTCTCCATTCTTCAGGCATTTTCTCACCCTCAAATATTCCATTAAATATTTGAGTCAAAAACCTCACTGCCATCTCTCCAAGACATTTCCAAACCTCCACTGGTATGTCATCAGGTCCTACTGCCTTCCCCTTCTTCATTCTTTTCAGAGCTTTCCGGACTTCACCCTCACTAATCTTTCCCACTTCCTGGTCCACAGTTTCTATGACCTCCACTCTTCTTTCTCTTTCATTCTCTTCATTCATTAGCTCCTCAAAGTAATCCTTCCATCTTCCCATCACACTCTCCTCACTTGTTAGAACATTCCCATTCCCATATTTAAGTCAGAGTCAGAGTCAGAGAGTCTTTATTGTCATTTGCACCGCATGTGGTACATGTGATGAAAACGAGATTATGTACACGGGGTCCCAGTTACATCCAACAACAAATGCAAGAGAAAAACAGTAATAACATCTAGAATTAACTAAGAAAAACATCAACTAGTAATACACTAAGCCCTAATATAGTGGAAAAACATCATTATAAACAGCAGCACGAACATGAGTCTGTATGAGCAGATGGTCACAGATGAACACAGCAACAAGAAAACAGATCAGCATCAGCATGATGTGATATTTTGCAGTGTTTATTTTTATTTTATTTTTATTTATTCATTCATGAGTCTAACAGCCTCAGGGTAGAAGCTGTTCCTCAGTCTAGTGGTTCTACATTTGATGCTCCTCAACCTCCGTCCTGAGGGGAGTGGGGGAAAGAGGCTTAATAAGCCTAACCTGCTGCATATCCTTTCCAGCCTGATCCCTCTGTCTTGCCAATCGGTACAAGTCCTTCTCGCCCTCTTTAGTATCCAGTCTCCCATACAACTCATTGTACGCCCTCTGCTTTGCCTTAGCTACTTCCCTCTTTGCTCTACGTCCCATCTCCTTATATTCCTGTCTCCTCTCTTCAGTCCTCTCACTGTCATATTTCTTCTTGGCTAATCTCTTTCTTTGAATGGCGTCCTGCACTTCACTATTCCACCACCAGGTTTCCATCCATCCATCCATCCATCCATCTTCTTCCGCTTATCCGGGGTCGGGTCGCGGGGGTAGCAGCCTAAGTAGGGAGGCCCAGACTTCCCTCTCCCCAGCCACTTGGAGCAGCTCCTCCGGGGGAATCCCAAGGCGTTCCCAGGCCAGCCGAGAAACATAGTCCCTCCAGCGCGTCCTGGGTCTTCCTCTGGGTCTCCTCCCGGTGGGACGTGCCCGGAACACCTCACCAGGGAGGCGTCCAGGAGGCATCCTAACCAGATGCCCGAGCCACCTCAACTGGCTCCTCTCGATGTGGAGAAGCAGCGGCTCTACTCCGAGTCCCTCCCGGATGACTGAGCTTCTCACCCTATCTCTAAGGGAGAGTCCAGCCACCCTGCGGAGAAAACTCATTTCAGCCGCTTGTATCCGAGATCTTGTTCTTTCGGTCATAACCCAAAGCTCATGACCATAGATGAGGGTGGGAACGTAGATCGATCGGTAAATTGAGAGCTTTGCCTTTTGACTCAGCTCTCTCTTCACCACGACAGACCGGTACAGCGCCCGCTTCACTGTGGACGCTGCACCTATCCGCCTATCGATCTCACGCCCCAGTTTTCCCTCATTCGTGAACAAGATCCCGAGATACTTAAACTCCTCCACTTGGGGCAGGACCTCCTCCCCGACCCGGAGAGGGCATGCTACCCTTTTCCGGCTCAAGACCATGGCCTCGGATTTGGAGGAACTGATCCTCATCCCGGCCGCATCGCATTCAGCTGCAAACCGCTCCAGCGAAAGCTGTAGATCACGAGCTGATGAAGCCAATAGGACCACATCATCTGCAAAAAACAGAGAAGCGATTCTAAGGTCACCAAAACGGATCCTCTCAACACCTTGGCTGCGCCTAGAAATTCTGTCCATAAAAGTTATGAACAGAATCGGTGACAAAGGGCAACCTTGGCGGAGTCCAACTCTCACCGGAAACGAGCCTGACTTACTGCCGGCAATGCGGACCAAGCTCTGACACCGGTCGTACAGGGACCTAACAGCCCTTATCAAAGGGCCTGGTACCCCATACTCCCGGAGTACCCCCCACAGAACCCCCCGAGGGACGCGGTCGAATGCCTTCTCCAAGTCCACAAAACACATGTAAACTGGTTGGGCAAACTCCCACGCACCCTCCAGGACCCTGCTGAGGGTGTAGAGCTGGTCCAGTGTTCCACGACCAGGACGAAAACCACACTGCTCCTCCTGAATCCGAGGTTCGACTATCCGACGGACCCTCCTCTCCAGAACCCCTGAATAGACCTTACCAGGGAGGCTTAAGAGTGTGATCCCCCTATAGTTGGAACACACCCTACGGTCCCCCTTTTTAAATAGGGGAACCACCACCCCAGTCTGCCAATCCAAGGGAACTGCCCCAGATGTCCACGCGATATTGCAGAGTCGCGTAAGCCAACACAACCCTACAACATCCAGAGCCCTAAGGAACTCCGGGCGAATCTCATCCACCCCCGGAGCCTTGCCACCGCGGAGCTTTTTAACCACCTCGGCGACCTCAGCACCAGAGATCAGAGAACCCGACCCAAAGTCCCCAGGCTCTGCTTCCTCAGTGGAAGACGTGCCAGTAGGATTGAGGAGGTCTTCGAAGTATTCCGCCCACCGACTCACAACATCCCGAGTTGAGGTCAGCAGCACGCCACCTCCACCATAAATGGTGTTGGTCTCGTACCTCTTTCCCCCCCTGAGACGCCGGATGGTGGACCAGAATCGCCTCGAAGCCGTACGGAAGTCATTCTCCATGGCCTCTCCGAACTCCTCCCACGCCCGAGTTTTTGCCTCAGCAACCACCCGAGCCGCATGCCGCTTGGACTGCCGGTACCTATCAGCTGCTTCCGGGGTCCCACAAGCCAAAAAGGCCCAATAGGACTCCTTCTTCAGCCTGACAGCATCCCTCACTGCCGGTGTCCACCACCGGGTTCGAGGGTTGCCACCTCGACAGGCACCAACAACCTTGCGGCCACAGCTCCGATAAGCTGCCTCGACAATAGAGGCGCGGAACACGGCCCACTCGGACTCCATGTCCCCCGCCTCCCTCGGAACGTGTTCAAAGCTCTCCCGGAGGTGGGAGTTAAAGCTCCGTCTTACGGGAGACTCTGCCAGACGTTCCCAGCAGACCCTCACGATACGTTTGGGTCTGCCAGGTCTGACCGGCATCCTCCCCCACCATCGGAGCCAACTCACCACCAGGTAGTGGTCAGTAGACAGCTCCGCCCCTCTCCTCACCCGAGTGTCCAAGACATGCGGCCGCAGATCAGATGAGACGACAACAAAGTCGATCATCGAACTGCGACCTAGGGTGTCCTGGTGCCAAGAGCACATATGGACACCCTTATGCTTAAACATGGTGTTCGTTATGGACAATCCATGACGAGCACAGAAGTCCAATAACAGAACACCACTCTGGTTCAGATCAGGGGGGCCGTTCCTCCCAACCACACCCCTCCAGGTCTCACTGTCATTGCCCACGTGAGCGTTGAAGTCCCCCAGTAGAACAAGGGAGTCCCCAGGAGGCGCACTCTCCAATACCCCCTCCAAGGACTCCAAAAAGGGTGGGTAGTCTGAGCTGCCGTTTGGTGCATAGGCACAAACAACAGTCAGAGCCCGTCCCCCCACACGTAGGCGAAGGGAGGCTACCCTCTCGTTCACCGGGGTGAACCCCAACGTACAGGCACCAAGATGGGGGGCAACCAGTATGCCCACTCCTGCTCGGCGCCTCTCACCAGGGGCAACTCCAGAGTGGAAGAGTGTCCAACCCCTCTCAAGGAAACTGGTTCCAGAGCCAGAGCCATGCGTTGAGGTGAGTCCGACTATTTCTAGTCGGAACCTCTCAACCTCACACACTAGCTCAGGCTCCTTCCCCACCATCATCCCCACTTCCCCTCCCTGGGCTGCCACCTTACCGTGGTGGAGGGGTTTGAGTGTCTCAATGATCCTAGGAGCTATGCTGTCAGGGGCCTAGGAGCTATGCTGTCAGGGGCTTCATGCCCCTAGAAGGGTCACCCAAGGCAGACAGGTCCTAGGTGAGGGATCTGACAAAGCGCAGCCCGAAAACCCCTATGATGAGTACAATTAATGGACTAAGTTTTCCCTCGCCCGGACGCGGGTCACCGGGGCCCCACTCTGGAGCCAGGCCCGGAGGTGGGGCACGCTGGCGAGCGCCTGGTGGCCGGGCTTTTACCCATGGAGCTCGGCCGGGCACAGCCCGAAGAGGAGACGTGGGTCCCCCTTCCCATGGGCTCACCACCTGTGGGAGGGGCCAAAGGGGTCGGGTGCAATGTGAGATGGGTGGCGGCCGAGGGCGGGGACCCTGGCGGTCTGATCCTCAGCTACAGAAGCTGGCCATTGGGACATGGAATGTCACCTCATGTCACCACCAGGTTTCCTTATCATCCATTTTCTGTCCAGATGACACACCAAGTACCTTCCTACCTATCTCTCTAATTACTGTTGTTGCTGTATTAGTCCAGTCACTTGGAAGCTCTTTCTTACCACTCAGAGCCTTTAAAAGCTCGTCTCTGAATTTCTCACAACATTCTTCCTTCTTTAGCTTCCACCATTTGGTCTTCTTCTCTGGTTTTACTCTTTTTCTCTTCTTCACAACAACAGTCATTCTACACACAACCATCCGATGCTGTCTGGCCACGCTCTCCCCTGCCACAACCTTACAGTCTCCAATCTCCCTCAGGTTTCCTCTTCTACACAGAATGTAGTCGACCTGTGTACTCCTTCCTCCACTCTTATAGGTCACTCTATGTTCCTCCCTCTTTTGGAAATAGGTATTGACTATAGCCATTTCCATTCTCTTGGCAAAATCCACCACCATCTGTCCTTCCTGGTTTCTTTCCTTGACACCAAACCTACCCATCACTTCCTCATCCCCTCTGTTTCCTTCACCAACATGTCCATTCAGGTCTGCTCCAATCACCACTCTTTCCTCCCTGGGAATACTCTCTATCACTTCATCCAAATCTTTCCAAAATGTATCTTTCTCCTCCCCATCACATCCAACCTGTGGAGCATAACCACTGACTATGTTTAGCATCAGACCTTCTACTTCTACCTTCAGGCACATCACCCTATCTGACACTCTCTTCACCTCTACTACATTCTTTGCCAACTCCTCCTTCAGGACCACCCCTACTCCATTTCTCTTTCTATCCACACCATGGTAAAACAGTTTGAACCCTGCTCCAATGCTGCGGGCCTTGCTGCCCTTCCACTTGGTCTCTTGGACACACACAGTAAAAAAAAAAATCCGTAAAAAAATGGAAAATGTCCTGGTAATTTTCTGCCAGTACATTCTCCGTTTTTTTACAGATATTTCCGTAAACCCTAAAACGGATTTTACCCGTAATTTAACAGTTTTTTTATGTATAATTTACATAAATTTCTGTTATTCTAGGGTGTCAGGTAAATGGAGTCCTCTTTCGCGCTTCTTCTCAAAGGCTCTTGTTCCCAGGGTGCTTTGCACGAAAAAAAAATGGAGAAACCCCTGTAAAAAAATGATAACGGAAAATTCCTTCACACTTCCACAGTACATTTACGTGTTTTTTTAAGGATTTTTTACAGTGCATAAAACATCTACCTTTCTTCTCTGCATCATGTCAGCCAGCTCTCTACCTTTGCCTGTCATTGTCCCCACATTTAGAGTTGCAACCCTCAGTCCTACATTCTTCACTTTCCTCTTCTCCCTCTGTCTCCTGACACGTTTCCCTCCTCGGCGTCTTCGACTAACAGTAGCACAATTTCCGCCGGCACCCTGTTTGTCAACAGCACCGGTGGCGGTCGTTGTTAACCCGGGCCTCCACCGATCCGGTATGGTTTCGCTTTGATGAACTTATGGTTTTGGCAAAAGTGTTTTACATCGGATGCCATTCCTGACACAACCCTCACCATTTACCCGGGCTTGGGACCGGCACAAGAGATACACTGGCTTGTGCTCCCTAGTGGCTGTGTGTTCACTAATTACAGATCAATATTCTTGTTGCCCCAATTTTCAAAAATGTTAGAGAAATTATTTGAAACCGGATTAGATTGATTCATAGATAAACAGAATATTTTAAGTAATGGTCAATATGGGTTTAGAGCAAATAATTAAACATCAATGGCTCTCATGGAACTAATAGGAGAGATAATAACTGCTGTTGATCAAAAACAGTATTGTGTTAAATATGCTGGTGAAGATTCTCAGTCGTCCAGGACATGATAAATCAAAAAGGCGTTCAATTCAAGATCAACTGGACTTTATTTGTAACAGAAGACGTTTCGCTTCTCATCCGAAAAGCTTTATCAATTCAACGTTTTTGTTGATTTAAAAAAGGCATTCAACACTAGTGACTGCACCATTCTCCTTGAAAAACTGAATAAATATGGCATTAGAGGATTAGCACTACAATGGGTATCCAGTTATTTGAATAATAGGAGACAGTTTGTATAGGTAAACAATATAAGATCTGAATTTTGTGTTAATGGTTGTGGAGTCCATCAGGGCTCTGTGTTGGGACCAAATGTTGTTTATTTTGTATGTGACTGATCTGGTTGATGTGTCAGGGCTTTTGAAGTGTGTTTTATTTGCAGATGATACCACATTTTTGTTTGTTTTGGTGAAGATATTGAACGGATGTTAGCGATGATACAGGCAGAATTCAATACAAAGTTGGTCCCAGCTTAATAAGTAATCATTAAATTTGGAAGAAGAAAAAAAACGACATGATATTTAGAAAAAAAACGACATGATATTTAGTAATAGAAAGAAAATTATTGAAGTCCCATTTAAAATGACAGTATTGAAATTCATAGTTAATGAAATAACATATTTGGGTGTCGTTATTGATGAGAAGCTTACATGGAAATTTCATGGAAATTACTTAAGAATAAAAATAGCAAAATCAATTGCATTACTCATACTGTATAAAGTAAAAGTTTTTGAATGACAAAGCTTTGTATATATACATATTGTATAATGTAATGATTGTTCCATATTTAATCTATTGCATCAAAGTTTGGGGAAAAGCATGCAAAACTATTACAAATCCTATTTTTCTTTTGTAAAAAAGAGCTATAAGAATTATTAGGAAGTGCTATGGTCACCCATATTTATTATTTCATCAGTTGAAACTACAAATTATTAAAATTGTATGATTTGGTTGATCATAGTATTTTGCAAGTCATGTATTATTTTGTTTCTTTTAAATGAATAAAGAGGCTGCAGGGTTTAGATGTCCCATGTGACATTAACTTTATAAAAACAAGAATGTAAAAAACAGACAATTTAATTTAAACAGCCAAATATTTATTTTAATTCCACCTTTGCAAACCTTTTATATTTGGGCATTTGATCTAAGTTTATACTGTATTTCTTTGCTGAGTCTATGTGTTTTGGAAAAATTGTCATCCTACATAAGATAGATGTTTGTCACTCAAATTTAAATTAACTCTGCCATGTGGCTCATTTTACTAACAGAGAGATACAGTTGACTTCTATAGTTAATGGCCAACACAGATTTTGCACAATAAGTTAGAGTACAGTATAACCTTGGGTCGGATTGAGCTGCTATCACATCAAATTAGAACTCACTAGTTGTAATATTGACTGACAAATGAAACTTGAAAAAATACAAATAAAAGCCTAGAATTCCTCGAAGGAATACAAATTGCCTGCTGCCTTTCATGCAGAGTTTTAAACTAAAATCATCTTTTGATAAGAAGACAGAGTTTCAGGTAAATACGCAATCTTCAAGCAAGATGTGTTCAATCTCAGATTATATACTGAGGATGCCTCTTAGCTGTAACCACGCCAAATTGTAACTTACTACCTGCAAAACTGTGTTTGGGAAGATTACTTTGCTATGGGAGTCATTTTGAACTGGGTTAACTCCAATACAGTATTTATTCATTTGTTGATGAACACCCTATGATTCATTTCTGAAAAATTCCTTGAATTTTATCCAGCGGTTCATGAGATATTTCGCTTTGGTACAGACAAATGAACACACAGACACACAAGCACAAATGGGCAAAAGCCTTATTCCTTTTTGCCTTTGACAATGGAACATAAAAACCCACACAAATATTCAATATACAATCATATGCTAATAAAATAAACAATACAACTATGCCTTCATTTTAAAGTGTATTGCAAAACACAACTCAGCATCATTTTTTGCAACTTCCGCTCAATATTTTTCAGAGATAAATGCTCCAATATCGTATTTATTTTGCATTTTATTAAAGTTCCCTGTCCTGTCAGTGAGCTTACTGACATCTAAAATTATTTTTTATTAAAACTGCACCATTAACTTACTCATTTCCATTGTAAACATATCCAAAAGTGGATATAAAGAATAGAGGCACCTAGGGAGAAACAAAAACAGAGATGAACGGAGGGCACAGAGCTCATTCCAGTGAGCATGAGATGTGAGATGTTGCCACGGTGATAATATCACTCATGAGAATACCGGTGAACACAACAAGCCAGGAGGACACACACAGCTGCACCAAAGTAATAAAACAGGGTAACAAAATCGACACATTATTCAGTCTTCAGAGGCTGCGACTGTCTGGCCCGTTAGTGATTTTGTCAGACAGATTTCTGCTTTTAATACTTCATCTAAGTAGCCCCATGATGGAGCTCTCCCCAGCCAGCGTTTTGCAGTGAGTTTATTAAAAGGATTATTTTAAATATACTGAACTAGAAGATATAAACACAATAATGAAGTGCCAAATTGCGAACCCTTATAAAAAGTGAGCTTGGACATGTGAACTCATTGTTTGTTTCCTGTTTATTGCCCACCACTGAAAGGGCAATAACATTTGTGCTCATGTCTGCATGTGAATCCACACACAACTGTTGGCTGAATTTAATGAAAATCTCACAAACTGTTCATTGCATGCACATTTAAAAAACTGATAAACTTTCAGAGTCAGCCCTATTCAAAATGGGCGCCACAGCCTTTAGAAAACACACAAATGGTGACACCTCAACCGATTTCACAGATGAGCTAAATTCTTGTGTAGCAGCTGAGAGTCATCACTAACGCTGACTATGAAAGTTAAATATGGCACAAGAATTGTTGCTAAAACTCAGCCTTAAACTTTTGAAAACACATCTGCATGCCTGTTAGTAACATATCTCCTGAAGCTGTGGATGGATTAATTGAAACGAATTGTTGTGTGTACATCTACAACTCATTAACTTTTGGAATCTATCTAAATCAAGATGGCCAGCACAGCTAATAAATATTAGCCATTACAAAAATTACTATAACTCAGTCAGTTTTAGAGAGCTACAATTTGATGTGGTAGTAGTTGAACGTCATCCTCAGCACATCTTATGAGTGCACATCTCATGAGATCTGACCAATTTTGTTATTATTATCACATCACAAGATTGTGCATTAATCACAAGGTTTGACCTAAATCACTATCACTAAGGACTATTCTGTCCTTTCTAGATGATCTTAATTTAAAATTCTGGTCTGAAAGGCAGTGGGTGTTATGCACTCCTTCAAGGAAGGCAAGACCTTTAGTTAAATAAAGCTTTCTAATAAACATGTACCGGTACTCCTTTTCAACACAATTATTTAAAGTTAAAACACTATTTTTATATAGAATGTTGTTGTTTTTTTACAAAGTATGTGAAAGATAGGTGCACATTTCAGTATGTTAGACATTATTCATGCTGCCTTTTATGTGTGCGGTCAAATGCAGCTGTGTGGTTGGATGTAGGATGCACAGAGAGCAGAGGAGTGAAGGAAGTGAGCCAAGCTGCACTGCTTCTGCTCTTTCTTTGATGCATTGAGGCTTTGAAGTCAATACTGATGTACCTTAAGGCAGAGACAGACCTACAAATCATTTCATTAGCACCTTGCTATTGCTCTTAATGGGACAGTGAGGGAGTAGCATGGCGAAACATTATCTCAGTTTCTTTAATTAACTCACCTGCAAGACTGGGTGTTGTTTAAATATCATCTTGGAAAACCCTAAATGAAGCGCTTGAAAACAATTAGCTTCCTAGGAAAAAAATCAAGGTGGTTCAATAAAATCAAATAAAGACAGCTGTTGGTTTATTTTTGTTGGTTTGTTTATAATTATATATTCAAATTCTTATCCGGGTTCCTCACTATCTCTATTTCTCTAGGCTTATAACCATGAAAAGAATTTCCCTCCCTTCTTTCCTGTGCCTCTTACATCACCTGGGATCATCCCCTGATGATCTCATGGAAACTGTGAGCAGTAAGTGGCAGTCTGGTGGAGGTCGTGTGTTTTAGGGACAAAGTGTTGGCCGTCCCATCCCAGGAAACAGAACCCCAGTGGGGTAAACGGATCTGAAACCTGGTTTAGCAGATGGTCCCCACTGAGCTGATTCCTCTGATAAGCAATTAGAGGCGCAAACATGCACTGCAACGGTACATTTCTGAATCAACCTGAGAACATCCCTCTCGTCAAGTCTATCCCCAAATCTGTAGATGCTCCAAAAACACGAAAATCAGTGGTGGGGTGTAACTAAGTACAAGTACTTTGTTACTGTACTTAAGTACATTTTTCATGTATCTGTACTTTACGTAAGTAAAATTAAATGTGGGTACTTTTGCTTTTACTCCACTGCATTTTACATGAAGTATCTGTACTTTCTACAACACTACATTTCTATAATGTGTTGAGTTACAAGTTACATTCACGTTGCAGTTTTTTGATTTGTCGTTAGTTTGAAAGTAACTGATGTTGAGAGGAGAGTTGGTCCATTGAATCACTGCAAAGTGGACAGGTAACATTACACCCGCCTTCAAGAAGAGCTGGACCAATGACGTATATTCTAGTACTGTACTGTATATATGTCATTGAGCTGGGAGCACCCACAGCACCACTAACACACCCAAAATGGATTCCACCACAGAGATTCAGCCACCCTAATTGAAATATTATTGAAAGACTATTGAAATATTATTGAAAGACTATTGAAATATTATTGAAAGACTATGAAATATTATTGAAAGACTATTGAAATATTGAAAGACTATTGAAATATTATTGAAAGACTATGAAATATTATTGAAAGACTATTGAAATATTGAAAGACTATTGAAATATTATTGAAAGACTGTTCAGTACAGCAGGACAGATTCTCTCTCCCAAAAGAGTCAGACTGGACTCAACAAACTTTGAAAACCAACTTATTCTGAACTTGAACAAGAAATTCTTGCTGCAATATTAAAATGTTTCAGTTCATGATGTCAGGAGACAAGAGATGTCTCCTAACATCTTGACACTCAGGTCCAAGTTTTGAAAATGGTGTCAGGAAGTTAAAATATTGTTCACTATTGACCATTTACAAGGTTGACTTGACAGTATTTTAACTAGAGTTGATGACAAACTGGAGTTGAAATGATCAGATGTTCCTTTGTTAGGTCTAATGCTGTTTTTTCAGGCAGACAACTTTTACTTAATGTTTTTGCTGCAGTTAAAATGACACATTGGTTTTACTTTGTGTTAAAGGGGACCTCAGATGCATTTTTTAAAATTTTATGTTATTTCTGTGTGCTATCTAGACCCTATTCTTTCAATTTAATGCACAAAATAATTCTTAGATAATCAATTATACCCTTTTTAATTCTGCCATTTTTAACTTTCGTTTTGAACGAACGGTTTCTGATAGAAGTTCTGAAGTCCACGCCCTTCAACGATCTGTTTACGCCCTCTGTAACAGCCAGTATCTGTAATGTGTTGTTGTTTTAAAATTAGCTCTTTTTTTATTACTCATTTGACTTACTGTTAGTGCTAGCTTAAGATAACTTACCGAAACCCGTCTGAGCGCGCCGCCATGAGCTGCTCCTTTTAGCATGAGACCTGCCGAATCCGAAGCTAATGTTAGCTTGTTCCTCTTCCGGTGTTCGCCAGCTCCGCTCGTTGCACGCGGAGATTTTGGGAGTTATCGCTGTTCCAGTCAAGACAACACAAAGTTCACCAAGTGTCTCCCGTAAATTAATCCGTAAGGAGAAGGTCCTCGCTGCTGCGAGGCTGCTGCAAGGCTGCAACGAGGCTGTACAATTGAAGCTCCGCTCCATCCGCCAGAAGCAGTGTCCCGTTGCCGCCGGTCCCTATGCCGGGAGTCCGCTCGTTTAATTTTTGCCGGCTGCGCGTTGGGAGCGATCGCAAATACACTAAAAATTGAACTAAAACATAAAAATAACAATTATACTTTATTTATAAAGCCATTTAAAAAAAACACAGCTGCAACAAAGTGCTGTACACATGAAATTAAGAACATATAAACAAAAGATGAGATGAAATCATGAAAAACAACAGTCATGTGTTTAATACAGAAGTGGGTTGAGCCTAACCAGGGGTTGCTAGGTGAGGGGCTGGACTCAGGTTGGGGTGGGTTGTCCTAGCGCTTGTGACGTCACAAGCGCGATTGACTTCCAGTTTATTTCAAAAACGAACCGTTTTTATCACAGATAAATAAATCTACTTAGAGTAAATAAACCACTGGGTGCATTTTTTTGGCACAAGGACTGTTTTTTTTATGAAGTAAATACCCAAAGTTGAGTAAAAAAAACATTAAAAAGTGAATTTTGCATCTGTGGTCCCCTTTAAATAAAAACGTTCAGATATAATCATTCCTTATCATTCTTATTTTGCTTAATGTCATTTAACTCTGCAGGTCATCCCTGAAAGTCTGATGCACAGAATCAAAAGTCCGAGTGTGAACTGTGTCACAGAGTAAACACATTAAAAACATGTTCTATCTGCAGCATTGTTCTTTAAAATGGCTCAACACTATTGATGCATTACAGAAAATATACATACAGTACGTACACTTAATGATATTGTAGACCACTGTTTTAGGTAATACATTCAGCAAGTACTTTTACTTTAATACTTTAAGTATTTTTAAAAGCAAGTACTTATTTACTTTTACTTAAGTAAAAACATTAATTTGGTACTTCTACTTTTACTAGAGTAAATTTTTGTCTGTTTATTTTTACTTTTACTTAAGTACAGTGTTTGAGTATACTTTCTCCACCACTGACGAAAATGCACGACATAGTACAAAGTTAGGACCCAGTATTTATCTCTGTAAGGCTCCACAAAGCAAAGAGGACATTTCTTATAGAAATAATATGTCACATGACAGTTGCTTTTTACTGCCTCTTAGGTCAGTTTTAGTAGGAGTGGAAAGGAACCGTCCATCTTCTACCATGGATGTTGTTGCAATAATAACCTGTCCCCGCTATAAAACAGAGGTCAGGATGCAGTGAGCCACATCTCCGCTGATCCCTTCACACCCACAACTCTTTCTGTGTGACTCAGACCTGCTGATATATAGGTGATGAGACAGACCGAGAAGAGGAGGCAGTTCCTGCTTCACAGAACCATCGACATGCACCATACAACGTGCGCACTGTTGAATGTTAATAATGTAATGCCTCATTAATCCGCTCAGGAAAGTTCTCTCGATTCCTTCCAGGCAGGAAGCAACGCTGCAGGATATTTCTCAAGGTCGTTTCACCGTCATTTAGACAGTGAAGTAGTGAAGTTTTTGCTTAAACTTAGGAGAGAAATGAATGCTCTTTTTGGTATCTTGTTTGTAAGCTCACCTTTTGGTCACTTGTTTGTTGTCAGTCAGAGCAAGTTATTGACACCCACATGTACTTGTGCAGAAGATGCTAGTGAGATTTATTTCAATCACTGCACAATTCAATCAAAGGGGCTGCTCCGTGCATGCCTGGATCAATGTCTTGCAGAAAAAATATACCGCTGTGAGTAAAAGGGAAGCTATAAAACAACACAATTATGATTGCTTTGACAAAAGACTTACAAAAAAAGACAAAAAATAATAATAATTCACAACTTGACAAGTCTTCACTGAAAAAAGGCACGGTATAAACTAATTAAATGAAACATCAAAATCTTTGGCACGTCTAAAATCTAGTGAAAATAGACTATTTCTGATTGATACAGAGGTGATTTTTTACCTCAGTGCTGCATTCAAAGTGTCCAGGAATGGAATATTCAAAGATTCAAGGTTCTTTGTCATACGCAAAACATGTGGTACATGTGGTGGAATGAAATTGTACACACGGTCCCAGTTACATCTAACAAAATTATAAAAGAAAAACAGTGATAAGTTCTAAGATATGAACTAAGAAAAACGTTAACTAGAAATACGCTAAGCACTAGCAGTACAAAAACAATATGCCGAACAGCAGCACGAACATGAGTCTGTGTGAGCAGATGAGTATGAATGAACACAGCAACATGAAACAGATCAGCAGCAACATGATTTGAGTTTTCACAGTGATTATCCTGGTTAGAGATGCATGAGTCTAACAGCTTCAGGGTAGAAGCTGTTCCTCAGTTTAGTGGTTCTACACTTAATGCTCCTTAACCTCCTTCCTGAGGGGAGTGGGGCAAAAAGTGTGTGTGCTGGGTGAGTGGGGTCCTTCATGATACAGGTGGCCCTCTTCCTGCATCTGGAGGTGTAAATGTCTGTGATGGTGGGGAGCCTGACTCCAACAGACTTCTGTGCAGCCTTCACCACTATATACCGTATACAGTATATAGCAAGATGAAAACTAACGCTATTTCTCTCATCATTAAATTAAGACAAATGCATTTTTAGATAGATTGTTAGCTTTATTTTTCAGTTTCAAATGAAAATTTCCAAGCTGCCATCAAACACAGCTGAAATTCATACTAACAAGTCAATGCCCCCCATCGCTAAGGGATTTGAATAGTGAATGTAGTTTTCGAGATGAGCTTTTCAAGTTTTCTGAACTGGAATTGAAAAGGGAATGCAAGTAAATCTTAATGTTTTGGTGTAGGAGTTACACTGTGTACTGTATACCATATTTTTCGACCAATAAGTCGCACCACCTTATAAGTCGCATTGTCCAATTATTGCCAATAAATTGGAAAAATCCATAAACATGTCGCATCGCCGTATAAGTCGCATCTATTATGCGTCACCGCTGACGCGTCGCGTATGTTACGCGTCACCGTTGACAACCTTAAATGCAGGCCGGAGGTTTGCCCTGCTGCAAATGGCTGCCACAGGAGCTGCACTGAAGGACTTTAACAAGATTAACAAGGTAAAAACAATTATTTTGTTTGCTGAAAATTATAGCAAAGATGTGTCTTAGCTTAACCTTTCCTTAATAAATGCACGTAATTGTCAAATCAGCTGGATTTAAAAAGTAGTTTCGCTACGTGCACCCACCCGCACAGGTGCGACCGCAGCATTTTCTTTAAAATTTAGCAAGATAAACACTTTAAAAAATATATTTGTTAGCTGACATTATAGCAAAAGTGTTTCTGAGCTTAACCGTTCTACCTTGTATAATAAATTCACGTAATGGTCAAATCTGCTGGATTTAAATTGTTTCGCTTTGACGTCTTCCAAACGGTCGTGCGCGCTGCGAAAATAAATTATAAATAAATCAAATTTTAGCTCAAAAATCTCCTACAGCTAACAGTTTGTAAATGTCCACCCAGTAATTACTTTCTGTAAGTTTAATGAAAATCTACCGTGTGGTTCATGAGCTATTTTGCAAAATAGTACCGGTACCTGTTAAAACACGGAGCTAACCGCTAACAATCTACAGTTATAAAACATCGAATTTCAAACATCTCATACAACATACATACATAAATTTCCATCTCATGATTACTTTCTGTAAGTTTGATCAAAATCTGTCGTGTGGTTCTTGACCTATTTTACTAACAAACACTGAGCTAACAGTAGTTCATACCTCCAGAAAGCAGGAGGCCGGGCTGTGACACAGTGAGTCCGACCAGAGGAGACTTCCTTCGGACACATGAGCCGGGAACGGTCGGTGGACCCTAGCAGCCGAAACTGGTACTGCCTGCGCCCCTAGCGGCCGAAAGTGGTACTGCACCATTTTTTGCCAAAATGAAAAACTGTCATATCTCAGTCAAAAATTGGTCTAAAAATATGGGGAATACTCCATAAATATGTTGCTTCGCCCTATAAGTCGCAGGGCATGCACATTAGGCAAAAAAGTGTGACTTATATGCCAGAAAATACGGTAAGTGTTTTGTTTGATTGTTTGTATTTGGCTTGTCTGAGAGTGAGAAGTACTGGCAAATGGAGGCAGACATTTTATCCATGACCAGGTGCAATGAAGGAGCCAGGGGGTGGCCAATGGTGGCCTTGGCCACTACAGGTAACCCCCGACCTACGACCCCATCGACCTGCGAACCACGGGACCTACGAACATATCATATTTAATAAAAATATGAAATTACTGTATTAAAAAAAAAAAAAAATTTTTTTTTTTTTTTTTTTTTTGTGTTTAAATGTTCTTAATTTCATGTTCTGGTTGTTTTAAAGGCTTTATAAATAATAATTATGATAAAAAAGATCATTTCTGATCATTTTTGAGCAATTTTTGAGCAATCTTGGGCAACAGGAAGTAGGTCTTCAGTTTACACGGTCACAAATTAATGTAGAACACCGGACGCTATTTTAGGTTCAGTCACTGGGGTCTCCGGTCACAAATTAATGTAGAACACCGGACGCCATCTTAGGTTAGCTGCCGAGAGCCGGACGAAGACTGGTGACCAGGATGGCTTCATATGGATTAATTACTAGCTGGAAACGTCTCTGTGAACTTTGTGGATGTCTCAGGCAGCAGCGGATTTATCGCCGATCGTGCCAGGCCGCCGTGCGAACACCTCCGGCCGGCCTGGCTACACCTCCGGCCTGGCTAGCTCCAGAGCTAACACTGGAGCTAACACGGGAGCCGGCCTTTTGAACACTGGTGACCAGGATCGCATCATATGGATTAATTACTAGCTGGAATAGCTCTGTGGACGTCTCAGGCTGGAGCAGCGGCTGGAGCAGCAGCTGCAGATTGATCGCGCCGCCGCTCCAACACTAGCTCATGGCTTGGCTAGCAGAAGCTAGCCAGCTAGCTAACACAGGTCTGGAGCAGCTGCGGTGGCTTGCCGGCCCCCGCGCTGCTTGGCCCGAAAACAATCAACGCATGGCAACCTATGTCGGCTTTGACCATCTCAAAGTAAGAAAATATATTTTTATTTATTCTGTAAATGTGAATAGCAATGTTTAACATTACAGTACACTACTGTACATGCTTAAATGTGTGCGCGCGCTCCGTTAGCATGATAAATAAAGGTTGAATGAATGAATGAATGAATAATTTTTTTTTTTTAATATAATTTTCACCCCCTACCTACGAACGGATCGAGCTGCGAACCGTTCTTAGGTCCCTAACTCGTTCGTAAATCGGGGGTCACCTGTATACAGTATATTAATCTTGATTTTTTTTGAGCAGTATAAAACTAGAAAGCAGTGTTGCCTCAAATGACTGGGATGGTTAGTTTACATAATGGGGGTGGGGGGGGGGCTACTTTGGATTTTGAAGTGGCAACTCAAGTTTAAATATTTCATAGCAGTTTATGCAAACACTGTTATTTAAATCTTTACACCACACTCAATTTTGCATCCCAGTTATCCATTCATCCATCCATCCATCCATCCATCCATCCATTACCTTTCACCTTGGTGTCTGACAAACAACCTTTCATTCTTTCACTCACACCTAGGGACAATTTAGAGTTACCAATCAGCCTAAAATGGATGTTTTTGGTCTGTGGGAGGAAACCGGAGTACCCGGAAAAAAACATGCATGAGCAGAGAGAACATAAAAAAGCAAACTCCACCCAGAATGGCCTTCTGGCTGGGATTTGATTCATCAATCTTCTTGCTGAGAGGCAGCAGCTCTACCGATTGCACCACTGTGCCGCCCTGCATCCCAGTTATTTCGGCAGAAATAGTAAGAAATTTTAACTAATTTGGAGCAGTGTAAAAATGATAGTAATATGAGACCAAAAACAGATGAGAAAAAAACTTCTTTTTTTTACCGTGAGCAGACACCCATTTCTTCCTGCAAATATAAAGAAAATGTGCTTTTATTTCTAGTCAAGTGATGCTGTTGTTCTTTTAGCTGCTCCTTTTTGCAGGGTTCACTACAGCAGGGGAACTCAGATGAAATACTTGGCAATCGTTTTACACCAGGTGCCCTTTATCACATTACCTAGGCTCAAAAGGGCAGCTTCAAATTACCAGTATTTATGGTCAAGCGAAATTAAAATACAAAACTTTGCTTCACTCTATTATAAATAAAACACTTGAAACAGCAACACTTTAACAAGAGACGTTATTTTCACCTGTCTCTGACCCTTTTCAGTGGGATTTAAGAAATGTGTCTGGCAATAGGAGCGGTGCTAGATGTGGGTGGGTGGATCGATAAAGTGCAGGAGGTTTGGATCCATCAGGTGTGCGTCATCCTGGAATCACTGAGTCATTCCGCACCACGTCCAGAGACCAAAAATGGCTGCTATGACCAGGATCAGACAAGGACAAGTGACAGGAAGCTTCAAATGACAAACACAAGAATGGCTGCATCCTTTATAACTGTAAACATGTAGTTCACCGTAAGTCATTTTCTGCTTTTCTATTGACTGCACGATAGTGCGTCTCTCATCTGTCAGTAGCCAAACAAGTTATAGTAAGTGAGGTATCAGCAGAGCAAAAATATTCTTCCATTACCATAATTGCAATCACTTGTCTTTTTTTTTTACGTACTTTTTACTCTTCTAATAGCATAGGTGACTTTTAGAAGAGCAGTTGTGAACATGAAGATTTTTAGGTACACACACAATGTGCAGTGCTTGCTCTTTTCTACTTCATTAATTTCAGTTTCATTGGCATGATTTAATTTCTAAGTTCTTTCTTTTTTTTTTTTTACTGAAAGTGTTGATTTCTTGCCAAGACTGAAGAAAATAAGCAAATGCAGTCTGTCGCCACAGGGTCTCAGACACATTGCCACGCAAGTCACTGGCTCATTTGATCTACAAAGTAATAAGACAAAAAAAGTCTAGACAGCCATCGAAGGGAAACATCACTTTTATGTCTGCTCTCTTGACCTTTTCCTCTGTGGAAACGTTTGAGGGTGGCTGGGACAGATGCAGGGCTCAGGGGCTGCAGCTAGAGAAGATGGCTGTAGGTCATTGGCTGTTTAGCAATAGGGGCACAGGTGGCAAATGGATGGGTTAATAGATAGGGGAATAAAAGAGGGGGTAAAATTGCACCAATGAGTCATCACACGGGGCGCCTCAGAGTTATGACAGGCGCAAAGGAGAGATGGAGGGGAAATCATCCATGAGAACAAATTGAGAAGACCATTTCAGAGACATAAAACTCTCCCTCGTGTGCTGCAGTTTAACCCTTGTGCGATCTTAACATTCTGTTTACTCCCCTTGTCCTACGGGTCAAAAATGACCCGCACTACCAAAGACCCAAAATAAAGCAGCTTTATTGAACTTTAAATCCAAAATCCATTTTCCACGATGAAACAACCTATTTATCAATGCATCTCAATTATTTATTTTTTTAATATTTTTTTATCATGTATTTTTGTTACACAATACAAAAAGACAATCACCAGTTAACAGTATTACACTTTTTTTTTAACCACAAACCAACTGTCAAAACAGTTTTATTTTACACAGTAAAGGTTTATTATGGCTATTATATAAATGTAAAGTAATTATTTCTGAATTATTTATATTGAAAGGGAAAAAACAGTCAACAATCTGGAACTTTTTTGTCACGTTTATTTTTTAAATATTTTTTAGGAAGTGAATTATAAAAATACTTCTCTCATAACACAACAAAAAAACAAAATGTTGCTTGATTTTGTGAACAATTTTCAACTTCTACTATATTTATCACATGTAGGACAGTATGTGAGCCCCTTCTTGTTTGCTCTGGTGATGGACCGACTAACAGATGAGGTCAGGCAGGAATCCCCATGGACTATGATGTTTGCAGATGACATTGTGATATGTGGTGAGAACAGGGAACAGGTGGAAGAGAACTTGGAGAGGTGGAGGTATTCACTTGAAAGAAGAGGAATGAAAGTCAGCCGTAGTAAGACAGAGTACATGTGTGTGAATGAGAGGGAGGCCAGTGGAACAGTGAGGCTACAAGGAGCAGAGGTCACAAAGGTGCAGGACTTCAAGTACTTGGGGTCCACTGTCCAGGAAAATGGGGAATGTGGTAAAGAGGTGAAGAAGAGAGTCCAGGCAGGATGGAGTGGATGGAGAAAAGTTTCAGGAGTGATTTGTGACAAAAAGGTGTCAGCAAAGGTCAAAGGAAAAGTTTACAAGACAGTGGTGAGACCAGCTATGTTGTATGGTCTGGAGACAGAGACATGGACAAAAAGACAGGAGAAAGAACTGGAAGTGGCAGAAATGAAGATGCTGAGGTTCTCCTTAGGAGTGACAAGGATGGATAAGATCAGGAATGAGATCATCAGAGGTACAGCACATGTTGAACAACTGGGAGATAAAGTTAGGGAGGCCAGACTGAGATGGTTTGGACATGTCCAGAGGAGGGACAGTGGGTATATTGGTAGAAGGATGTTAGAAATGCAGCTGCCAGGAAAAAGACAAAGAGGAGATATATGGATGCAGTTAGAGAGGACATGGAGGTAGTTGGAGTGAGGACAGAGTGAGGTGGAGGAGGATGACTCACTGTGGCGACCCCTGAAAAGGGAAAAGCCGAAAGAAGAAGAAGAAGAAGGGCAGTATGTGTGAACGTGAGAATGGGCTTTGCAGATGTGTTTCTCACATGTGCAGCACACAGCTTTTGTCTTGCAGTCCTTCTTCCAGGGGCAGAACTGGCACCTTTTTCTTTTGACTGACCCAGCTGCAGCCTTTATTATTTCTTAGTTTGTTTTTTTGTTTTGCTTGGCAGCTTGTGTGATGTGAGGGGTTAGCTGCAGATCAAGAGTGCAGGTGCAGGTCAAATGCAAGTTCTAGTGTCTTTGATGTGTGTGTGTGTGTGTGTGTGTGTGTGTGTGTGTGTGTGTGTGTGTGTGTGTGTGTGTGTGTGTGTGTGTGTGTGTGTGTGTGTGTGTGTGTGTGTGTGTGTGTGTGTGTGTGTGTGTGTGTGTGTGTGTGTGTGGGTGTGTGTGTGTGTGTGTTAGAGAGAGTTTGTGTGTGGCCTTTGAACTTTTTTCTGGTGTTTAAATGCCTTTATAATTCACGGGTCAAAAATGACCCATAGGACGATCTTTGGACCCTAGTGGTGTACAGCCCACATGTAAACCTAGACAAAAACAAAGTATCACTTTTTGTAATGATGGGGTCACTTTAGGAAAAGTCATAAAATTTCAAGTTGGAAAAATATAGTTTAAGGTATTTTTTCTATAGCTAAACATGGTAGCGGGTCACTTTTGACCCGCAGGACAACACAAGGGTTAATAGCAATGGAAAGATAAAATGTAGAATAGGAGGAGATGCACCGCTCTCTGTGAAGGATGGTGTTGAATCTGTCTAAGCTTGGCAGAAGGTTTTCTAATAATGAGGTGTATGCATCTATGTGTGCCACAGGTGAGCCAACAAGTGAGTACATTTCAACCAAATGAAACTTTACAACACAATACCAGATCTCCTTGTTGCTTCGTCTCATGCATTCCCACTCAGGCTCCTGCAATGCCATTACTCAGAGCGCAGCTTGTGTTTCGTATGTGGCAGCAACCCAGAAAAACCAAGCCAACAGGACTGACCTCACGCATCTGACCTATGGTTCTGGCACGAGAAGAACTTCTGAAACCCTAACTACCGGTATATCTCAGTCCAGCAGGAGTTTAACCATTAGCATCAACAGCATCATCACAAATCCACAAATGTCTAAAAAAAATAGTACACCCAAAATTCATTATTTTCTGTACAAAGACAGAAAACAGATAAAAAGCAGAAAAAAAATTCATCTATTGATCTTGCTGCATATAATTGTACCACAAACACAATCTAAAAGTAAAGTGAAATTAAAATAGAATGCATTCAGTCAGAGAACAATGTTTACAGATGTGCTATCACGATCCATGTGGGTGTGCTTGGAGCTAAAGGCCAGCATCAACATGCAAATATCTTCAAACTGATCATCCAGACATTTTTCATTCATTCAACCTTTATTTATACAGGCTAGCCTCGTTGAGTCACGGGGACTCATTTACAAGAGGGACCTGTCTCACTCACACCAAACAACCATCCACTCTCACACTCACACCTAGGGTCAATTTAGAGTCACCAATCAGCCTAACAAGCATGTTTTTTGGTCTGTGGGAGGAAACCGGAGTACCCGGAGGAAACCCACGCATGCACGGGGAGAACATGCAAACTCCACCCAGAAAGGCCCCGGACCGGGATTTGAACCGGCAACCTTCTCGCTGAGAGGCAGCAGCTCTACCAGTTGTGCCACCGTGCTGCCCAAATGCTGGTAAGCAGATCATTTCAGTGTTTGCCCTTTTGGTTTTGGTGCATTTGGCAACTGCAGCATAATACAAATCACAAACTTACCAATAGATGACTAGACTAGACTTAGACTTGGTTTTATTATTATTATTATTATTATTTACAGGGAGTCCTCGACTTACGGCAACTCAGACTTACGAACGGACTTACGAACAGTACAGTTGTACATTAAATACAGCACTGGTATGTGTTTTCAGATGAAAGTGTGTTAGCTAACCATTTGTAAACAAAGTTCTGTGCATGTTTATGAACCAGTATGTACGTTTGTGTTGAAAAACGGGTGTTTGGCGCAGCGCTAGCATACATTTTCCGACTTACGAACGAAAATCCGGACTTAAGAACGCACGTGCTATGGGTTCCGACTTAAGTCAAAATCGGGTTACGAATGGTCCTTAGGTCTGGAACTCATTCGTAAGTTGAGGACTCCCTGTATTACCATCATTATGAAATACTATCTCATAGTAAACTAGGTTTTTTCTTAATTACGACTTAGCATCTAGTCATGTTTGACTTACTACTTAGTATTATGTTATATTACATTATAAAGTTTTTCATAAATAAAAGTATCTCACAAAGGTGGGTACACTCCTCACGTTTTTGTAAACATTTATTATATATTTTCATAGGACAACACTGAAGATATGACACTATGAAACAATGTAAAGTAGTCAGTGTACAGTTTGTATAACAGTGTAAATTTGCTGTCCCCTCAAAACAACTCAGCACACATCCACTAATGTTTAAACTACTGGCAACTGAGATGAGTACAGTCCTTAGTGAAAATGTCCAAATTGTGCCCAATTTGCCATTTTCCCTCCTCGGTGTCATGTGACTCACTAGTGTCACAAGGTTTCAGGTGTTAAAGTTGGTGTTATTGCTCTCACACTCCCTTGGAAGTTCAACGTGGCACCTCATGGCAAAGAGCACTCTGAGGACATGAAAAAAAAGTTCCTCTACATAAAGATGTCCTACCTAGGCTATAAGAAGATTACCAACACCCTGAAACTGAGCTGCAGCATGGTGACCAAGACCATACAGTGATTTAACGGTACAGGTTCCACTCAGAACAGGCCTCGCCATGGTTGGCCATGTTGAGTGCATGTGCTCAGCATTATATCTAGAGATTGTGTTTTGAAAATAGATGTACTGTATGAGTGCTGCCAGCATTGCTGCAGAAGTCAGCCAGTCAGTGCTCCAACCATACCCTCATCCCAGAAGGAAGCCTCTTCTAAAGACGATGCACAAGAAATCCCACAAACAGTTTGCTGAAGACAAACAGGCTGAAGACATGCTTTACTAGAACCAGGTGCTGTGGTCTGATGAGACCAAGATAAACCTATTTGGTTGTCAAACGTGTGTGGTGACAAACAGGTGAGGAGTACAATGTGTGCCTTGTATACAGTCAAGCATGGTGGTGGGAGTTTCATGGTTTGGGGCTTTGGGGAGCTACAGTTCACTGTGAGGGAACCATGAATGCCAACATGACATACTGAAGCAGAGCATGATCCCGTCCTTTCAGAAACTGGGCCACAGGGCAGTTTTCCAACATAATGACACCAAACAACTCCAAGACAATCACTGCCTTGCTGAAGAAACTGAGGGTAAAGGTGCTGGACTGACCAATCATGTCTCCAGACCTAAACCCTGTTCAGTATCTATGAAGAATCCTCAAACAATGCAGGTGGAAGAGCACAACGTTTCTAACACCCATCAGCTCAGTGATGTAGTCATGGAAGAGTGGGAGGATTCCAGTGGCAACCTGTGAAGCTCCATGCCCAAGAGCATTAAGGCAGTGCTGGAGAATAATGGTGACCATTAAATATTGACACTTTGGGCACAATTTGGACATTTTCACACAGGGCTGTACTCACCTTAGTTGCCTGCAGTTTAGACAATAATTTAATTCAGTTTTAATTCAATTCAACTTAGTTTATTTCAATAGCACCGTCACAACAGAGGTTGTCTCAGGGCGCTGTACAAAAACAACAGTAATGGCCTTGAGTTATTTTAAGGAGACAGCCAATTTACACTGATATACATGCTGTACACAGACTACTTTACATTGTTTCAAACAGTCCAGTGTTGTCCCATGAAATAACATGATTAAATATCTTCAAAAATGGGAGGGGTGTACTCACCTTTGTGACATACTGTACTTTGTGTTTCATAAGTATGACTGATGATATTTTGGAGTAGTGTAATTTTTGCTGTTTGTCGAGAGTAAAATTGTAAGAAAACTAGAATATATATATTTGTTCAGACTTCCATAACTACTGATTCAAGTATGTAGTGTTAAATAAATAAATATATATATATA
>JBBPBX010013575.1:41041-52177 GCA_038048925.1 Garcialebias charrua
AAAGCTACACTATGTAACTTTGTAGTGCAGTCTGTAACTTTTCTAACAATATATTTTTAACATATTTCTTCACTCTGTCACTATCTACTGACAGACTGATGTTAGACAAAGTAATCTCTGAAAAAAACTATAGTCCCCTTGCTTCTCTATCAGCATTTATAAAAACACTAAAAACACAGAGTGACCCGCCGTTAAAGGTTCAGTCTGCAGTTTCTGTAGAACATCAGCACTTAGAAAAAATTTCAACAAGCAAAGCATTCTGATCCCTCCCCCTCAGAGCCATATATGGCTCTGCCCCCTTGTGGTCTGTTGAAATTTGAATTCAAGCTCTGTTTTTATTGGCTGATTCAAATTCAAGCTCGGTTTTTATTGGCTGGTTACAAACTTTGTTTTTATTGGCTGGAAAATGGTGGGTCACTTTTTCTTTTTAGAAATGCTTATTTACCACCTGGAGAAGCAAGGGGACAATATTTTTTTTTAGTTTTTTTCAGAGATTACCTCTCTAACATCAATCTAGTGACAGAGTGAAGAAATATGTTAAAAATATATTGTTAGAAAAGTTACATATAGCAGCTTTAACCAGCCAATAAAAACAGAGTTTGTAACCAGCCAATAAAAACAGAGCTTGAATTTGAATCAGCCAATAAAAACAGAGCTTGAATTTGAATTTCAGCAGAGCAAGGGGGGCAGAGCCATATATGGCTCTGAGGGGGAGGGATCAGAATGCTTTGCCTGTTGAAAATATTTCTAAGTTCTGTGCTCTACAGAAAGTTACACATAGCACCTTTAATGCTGTCTCCTGCTTGATGGATTTATTTTTGTACTGTTTCAGTACACCTCACACTTCTCAGGAAGAACGTAAATGTGCTAAAAATATTTAAACTTTAGTATTTGAGTGTGTAAATGGTTACAAAAAAGAAAAAAAGAATCAAATTATTTGACAATGTGTTGTTGACATGAGAACAAAATACATTTTTTATGCGTTAGTTTGGAATTTTTTAACAAATGGACCCAGGGATCAGAGAGTGCTGTGTGAAGGATTGGCTTCAGTTTTGTGAAAGATATGGGTTGTTTTGCTATTTGTGTGTCTGATTGTGCTACTGTTTCGAACAAAAGAGAGCTCTGTTTTTACAACTGTGCAAATGTAAAAAAAAAAAAAAAAGTAATGAACATACTTTTATTTTTTCTGCTGTATGACTGAATGTTTATGGCATCTATGAGACTTCAGGATATTGCTTTAGAAAACACATACAGATATGTTACAGTGAAACAGAGAGATGGTCAGGGAATCACAGGAAGAAAGCGATTAATTCTTAGAGCATAACTTTGTAATTTGATGGCATCTCATTTGGTCACTGATCAGACATTTGAGTGTGGCCCAAAAAGATGTGCCAAATAATCAACTAAAAATCCCAATATAGATTTCAAATGTGCAACTTCTATTTTATATGATTTAAAAAAAACTAATGTATAACTTGCCTAATTAATTTTCATAACAGCTTTGAGCAGACTGTTTGTAGATTAAATATGCTTTTAATAAATTTGATTATCCATGAAGACCCCGCCGCCCCTTCCCACTGAAGTGAGTGTCCCCTGCAGTTCTGCCCTGCACATGCAGTGATTCATCACCTTTTAGTCGATTTAAATCCATACAGATTGGATTCCAATTGATTGAGCTTATACAGTTTGGCAAGTGACAAATCATGAATCAGCTGTGAAGCTAAAACTTTTCTACTAAGAAAACTGCAAAGAAAACAAAAGAAACTCTGAAGGTGCTCAGATGGTGCATACAGTATTTTATGTTGAGGGAACAGGAGACAGTGTTTCCATAATGGGAAAAGGTTGGTAGATTTCACACATACCAACAGTGATAGAAATGTAGTCCACCGCTACAAAAATTACACAGAAATTATTCTGTAAAATGTGTGTGAGAATTTTTTGGAATGATAATTTCTGTATTTATTGATTGCATATTCCTTTATCTCTCACATATAGCAACTTTGGTGCTTAAAATAATTTGACAATCATATGATTTTCTTTTAAAAAGCTGACTAGATATTAACATAAGACTAGATATAATCAAAAGATGATCTTAGTTTAATACACTGGCATTAAATATGCATCCCTTCAAAGGATGATTGGCTTTTATTGTAGGCGTTTCTAGAGGTGTTGTATATTTTGACATAAATGAGCTTCACATTTTTACCCATGTTCAGGAGGAAAATACAAAAATGAGGTAAAAATATCAAAATTTGGTATTGAGGGAAACAAATCTAATATATTTCTAAAAGTAATATATGAAATCATGTTTGCAGCTGAACAATTTCTGTAAAGTGGATCAGTTCTGTGCATAAGATTGGATTTTTTTTTATCATAATCAGTCATATTAGCATTGATTTTGTACTATTAGTGCTTAGTGTATTATTAGTTTTGTGTGTTCTTAGTTTAGTGAATGTATTCTTAGTTCATGTCTTGGAGCTTACTACTGTTTTTCTTTACTATTTTTATTTTTGTTGGATGTAACTGGGAGCCCATGTACATAGTTTTGTTCCATCTCATGGACCACATGTGATGTGATTGACAATAAAAATCCTTGAATATCAATCATATTGCAATTATACAATTCTGGAGGGCAGCTGCTGCAGTCATTATTACCATCATACTGCTGGTGGGACCTGCTAATGGTACTAACAAGATCCTCCATCTGCCTGCACGGACCGAACTCTATGGACCCACATGGTTCCACAGGGAAATCTTGGATGTTCTTTGTTTGCCAGACCCGGTTCTGGACAGCGGTGTTCTGGAGGGCAGCTGTTGCAGTCATTGTTACCATTGGGCTGCTGACGGGACCTAGGCCGGCTAATGCTGCTAACAAGACCACACCGCTAACAGTACCATGGTGCCAACGGGACCATGTTGCTAAGAGAAACCTCACTGTCATCAGAACCACTCTGCCAATAGGGCCATGCTGTTGTAGATTTATTTCTTTTTCACTTTTTGCGCCTTGTTTCTGTATTTTTGTTGCATGCTTTGAATAAATCCCAGTTTATGTTAGTATGGGGTTTCCGAGCACGACTCCGCTCACGTTAGAGTGTAAATTATAGCCAAACAGCACCTAATTATTGTGCTGCTGTTGTTCTGTGTATTGTTTTGCACTATTAGTGACTAGCGTATATCTTAGATCTTTTAGTGTACCGTTGGGCATTCATTTAGCGTATATATTTACTACACTTTACCTGTACAGGTAGTCCTCGACTTACGGCGATTCGGTGTTACGAACGCATTATCATTAATTTAATTTTTTTTTTTTTAAATTATCTTATTTTATGTGTTTAAATGTTCTTGATTTTATGTGTACAGCACATTGTTGCAGCTGTAGTTGTTTTAAATGGCTTTATAAATAAATTATTATTATTATTTTGAAGCTGATTACACAGTTTTCGGCAGTTGTCGGTTAGCTCCGGCTTCGACAGCCGGCTTTGGACAGACAGTCTGTCCGATCAGAGATTGCTTCGCTCGGATAAAAGAGCTGGAAACGCTCGGTGAACTCTGTGGATGTCTCAGGCAGACGAACGGCTTGGCGGCCTGGATGTTGGTGGCACCCGGAGCTAACATGCTAAAACGCAGATGAACGGCTTGGCGGCCTGGATGTTGGTGGCACCCGGAGCTAACATGCTAAAACGCGGACGAACGGCTTCACCAGCTCCCAGTAAGAAATTAACTACGTATTTTTTCCTTCATTATGGCTCCAAATGTACTGTATGTGTTTTTTGATAATTATGTAGGGTACTGTGTTAGGATAGGCGAAGTGCTTGGTAACTGTACAGTACCGTACGTGTACGTGTATAAGTGGCGGCTAGTGTTTACTTCCGACTTGCGGCGATTTTCGTGTTACGAACGGGCGTAGGAACGGAACTCGTTCGTAAGTCGAGTACTACTTGTATATTTTTGCTATTGTTGGATGTAACTGGGACCCTGTGTACACACACAATTTCTTACCGCTTCATGTATCACATGCGATGCGAATGACAATAAAGGACCTTGAATCTTTGAATCCTGTGCGTTCTGATGCCCATACATGAACAAAATGACAATTTTCAACAATAAAAACGGACTAAATGGAATATTTTGTCTCCATGAATGAGATTCGATTTTCTTAAAAAGCTTTAGCATTTGTGTGAAAATCAAAAGATGCTGCCAGTCATATTCTTGCAGAAATGCAGATAAAAAGCATCAACACCACTTAAGCTTATATTCTCACAAAAATATAGTTTTATGCAAATGAAAGAGGCAATTGTTGCAGAGTGGCTCTCTACATTAGACAGTGAATTGCATTTGTGCTGAGGAGTTTACCGACTGCAATGAATTAGTTGCACTCTCTACAGAAAAGGGTAATTAGCCAAAACAGAAACACACACATTTACACTTTGAAACATGCACATGAGAGACCTTTTTCACATGCACAAATACACATAAGATGCTGAAACATACTGAGTTCACTGAAGCAACCATTGCTCAGATGCTCACACAATGAAAACAGAAATGCAAACAGACTCTGGCAATACCCACTGTAAAATAGTAATAATCATTCTAATATTAACAGAATATATGCTTATGAAAGCCCAAAGGACAGCTGTATACACAGAGATGAGCATGCGCACTACACAACATAAACAACGCTCGCCTGAAAAGTAAAACACTGGGAATGACAGCTGTTCCCTGTGCAGGGAGAAAGGCAATCATGGGGAGTGTGAGAGAACACTTATTTTCACCACAACAGGATGTTTGCGGAAACACAATAAAACACACCCACAGGATCTTTACACATTGAATAATATCACCTTCCTGCCAACACACACACAAGTGCAGTCACTGAAAGCAACTTTTCACACCTAAGCAGATAAAGAAGGGAGTAAATGCTGGTAAAAGAGGAAGTGTCATAAAGAAAATCAGGCTTCCTGTCAAACGTTTCACTGCTTTACTTGTCTTTAAACAACAGCACGAATCCGTGTGCTGTCCACTTTTTGTGCAAAGACAAGACAGATGTGTTGCATTTGCTGTGTTTTTGGCATATAGAGGTCAAAAAGAAAAGAGCCACACAGTGCAGGATGGATGGGTAAAGGCGCAGGGATGACCACAGGGATTAGAGAGAGGGCTGTGTGAACAGATGGTCCCTGGTTGCCACCCAAGATCCCATTAAGAAACATGGCAGGACTGACCTATTTCTGGCCCCACCATGCCGTGCAAGACCACTGTACAGAGCGATAGGGACAAAATCTACATTCAGAGGTTATAATCACTGCTATTTTACTCTGACATGATAGGATTATATGTATTGTTACTAAAGCAGCTGCAGAAGTCAACTAGTTGAGATGCTGTGATAGTTGCAGTGCGAGAACTCTCGTATTTCCAACTGTCCAAGCAGTTACTTTCTACCTCAGACGCTGTGCCCTTGAGTGCTTAATGAGATCTTTCTACAAAACAACTGGGGTGATATGGTTGTCAGAAAACTGATGAGTAGACTAGAGGTCCTCTCCTTCTCACCTGTCTTCCTGAAGCAAATGAATTGTGTGAACAGCTGTCTAAAAGAGATCCTCTAGCAGCTTGTAGTTTTGCTAACAGATGGACAATATATAGTGCTTACAGCAGTGGTATAGTCTACTATGTGATATGCGGGCATACAGAGTATACCTACTAGAAAAGCTTAAGAATTTCAGTATACCCACTTAAAAGTGCCCAGCGATACATGACATATCATTAGGCACGTGTCATATATACATTAAACAGCAGTTAAACGCTTACGTAAGAATCTATCGGTATACAGAGCTTGTTTATTATATTTGCTAATCCAGCGAATCATTGTATAATTAATACTTCTGTACTTACTGCGTAATATTTGAACATGTTTTGCTTTGATACCATCCATCCATTATCTTTACCTGCTTCTTCCTTTTATGGGTTGCGAGGGTCACTGGTGAACATGCAATCTCCACCCAGAAAGGCCCCCGGACCGGGATTTGAAACAGGGTAACCTGCTCGCTGAGAGGCAGCAGCTCTACCAGTTGTGCCACCATGTGGCCCTACTTTGATACCATTTTATAAATTCTATAAAGTGGTTTTAATACAAAGTCAACTGTTGTACAAAGTTTGTTGTTCATTTATTCAAATATAAGCATCAGAGAATTTTGGAAATGTTCAATAGGATTAAAACTCAAAATAAATTGACTATTACATTGTACTAACCAGTGTACTTTGGTTTCAAAGCACAGTAACTGGACCAACCATGGTAAAGTTAGTTTTACGTTGGACATTTGCTGTTTGCTCCTTGGCTTCAACAGTGTTCAACGTCCAATATTAAACTAACTTCACCGCGGTGTACCCACTACAAAAATGTAGACTACACAACTGGTTTACAGTACATTTTGGGGATTGCTCTCAGCTACTACTACGCTAAATTTTATCTCAATATCAGTGAAAATGGCAGAATTATAGCCGCATTTAAACAGTATTTCCTAAGGGGGATTAGCTGGGGCAGCCATTTTTAATCAAATTGGCTCCTAAACTAAATCGGTTTTAAATGTGTATCTAACGATTCCTTTCAAAAAGTGCAAAAGTCCCCCCACCCCCAATTAAACCTCACCTTTACCTGTCTGACTCTACATCTTACGAAAGGCTGGATGTAATGAACGGCAGGAAGGATGAATATTAAGGAAGTTTGAAACTGTCTCTCCTCTCACTCCCACGCCTGTCTCATTACAACCGGATGCCCTCTGTAGTTCAGCTTGGAAATAGACTTACTTTATGGAAATTAAACTTACAATTCATGAAAAACTGACCCTGCTCTGTAGATCCCAGAATGTTTACATCCACCCACAGAAAATCACCAATGAATGTATTTTCACCAATGTACTGCAGTTGTTGTATTTACAAGACAGTACTTTAAAGGACCTGTATGTGAGAGCTAAAGTCTGAATCCTTCAGACTGGAAAACAGACGTAATAATAATAATAATAATATAATACTGAATTCCATTTATAATGCACTTTTCATTAATAAAAATCTCAAAGTGCTAACCCCTTCAGCCCCATGTCTGCTTGGACTTGTTGACCTATTACTCACTTAAATTAATTGGAATTAATGTGTCTTCTAGGCATGATAACCTTAAGACAGAGAACTGGAAGAAGAAGAAAAAAAGCATCACCAGATTTATTTGCCTGAATAGTATCACATATATTGGAAGATGTTTGTTCTGGATCAAAAAAAGGTGTTCAATACAGCATTTTCTTCACCAGTATTTTGTTCTGGATGTTTTGGCATTGTTTGTGGGGTTCCTCAGGGGTCAGTCCTGGGTACCAAACTGTTTATAATGTATGATCTATGTATTGTACCTGAAATAATGAAAAATACACTATTTGCTAATGATACAAATAGTTTTTGTGTTGGAGATGACATGGAACAACTGTTAAAAGATATAAATAATGAATTGAACAGACAAAATGTGGTTTCCTCCCTTGCTCTGGTCGCAGGTGGCTGCTTCTGCCTTTGCTCCTTCGTTTCCCTTCTCCCTGCTTCGTTCCAGTAGCTCGGAGAGATAAAGGGGTGCGAGGCAATTTAGGCATTTGACGGTCAAAAGAAGACTCTTAAAGACTATTCTGGGAGCCAGTGAAGGGAGGACAGAACTGGTGTGATGTGTTCAGACCTGCGAGTTCCGGTTAAGAGGCGAGCAGCGGCATTCTGGACGATCTGGAGACGTGAGATGGAGGCCTGACTGATCCCAGCATATAGTGCATTACAATAGTTCAAACGGGCCGTGATAAAGGCATGGACCAGCTTCTCAAGGTCAAGTCTGGACAACACTGGCTTGAGCTTAGGTACCTGTCTTAGTTGGAAGAAGCTTTTTTGCAGAGCAGAATTGGCAAGGGCAGCACGGTGGCACAACTGGTAGAGCTGCTGCCTCTCAGCGAGCAGGTCCCCGGTTCAAATCCCGGTCCGGGGGCCTTTCTGGGTGGAGTTTGCATGTTCTCTCCGTGCATGCGTGGGTTTTCTCCGGGAGCTCCGGTCTCCTCCCACAGTCCAAAAACATGCATGTTAGGCTGATTGGTAACTCTTTCGACTTGGGACCCGAAGGACGCGGGTTCGCGCCCCGGCCACTACACACCTTGGGGTGTCTATGAGTGCACACCTAATTCTCCAGCTCCCCGGGCGCTTTCTGGCTGCTCACTGCACCACCTGGTGGTGGTTGGGTTAAATGCAGAGACGAATTTTGTCTGTGTATGGGAAACATACCCAGATGACAGACAAAGACATTATTATTATTATTAAATTGACCCTGGGTATGAGTGAGACAGGTCCCTCTTGTAAATGAGTCCCCGTGGCTCAACGAGGCTAGCCTGTATAAATAAAGGTTGAATGAAAGAATGATTTGTTTGTCAAACTAGAAATCAGAGTCTAAAACCATCTTGAGATTTTTCCCAGACTGCTTAAGATATGGCTGAAGAGAGTCCAGGTTGACAGGATCAGAGGCGACAGTTGAGCTAGGGCTAAAGACAATGACTTCAGTCTTCTTATCATTGAAACTTAAAAACTTTGAAGCCATCCAGGCCTTAATGTCATCCAGACATTTTAACAGAGGGTGAATGGAGCAAGCACTTGCTGGTTTCACAGGCAGGTAGATCTGACAGTTATCGGCATAACGATGGAATGAAAGACCATGTTTCCTCAGGATGGACCCCAGTGGGAGCAAATAGAGTGAGAGCAGAAGGGGTCCAAGAATTGAACCCTGTGGGACCCCGCTAGAAAGAGGCAATGTATAATATTATTATTAAATTATTGTTGGGGGTTTTGTTATTTGTTATTGATGATTTTTTTTTTTTTTGTGAAATGAAAGGAATAATATTTGTTCATCTACTATAGTTAACATAAATAGATACTACTGTATATTGATGGGTTAAATATGGTTAGTTGTTATACTATATGTGTGGATTATACATGTGATAAATGTAAGATTATGTAAGTGCTTAAGGAGTGGGAATTTTGATAAGTTTATACTTCTACCCACTCCCTTGAATACAGTGTGTAAAACAAAAAGCTGATTTGTGAGCAAACATATTTGCAATGGTTGAAATGTTAATTTAAATCACAAGTATTGAAAAGGAATTTGAAATGTAAACCTAAGATAGCGTGAGTTAAAACACCACAGCCAATAATTTGTTTTATTTATTTTAATTTGTAGTGTGTTTATAATGCTAAAATAATCCCTATTAAGAGCCTGACAAGCCGAGGTTCTTTAATTAGCAAGGTCATTTCCGTTTCAAGCCTACAGAAGGCCACGTCTTTCACTTGCTACCATGCTAATTAGTTTGTTGCAAACACATTTGAATGATGGTGAGGAGTAACAGGTAGAAGAGGGGGAGCACTTCTCTGTGCTTCATAGGACTGGAGGAGTGGGGTGCTTTGTTTCCAGTACCTTGTTAAAAGGCATTTAATTGGTGGAAACAGAATGACTACAAAAATTGTGGTTTTGACATCATGGCATACCTTGAAACTGGTTACCAGTCATGTCTAGTGTCTGCTACAGAAACTCTGCAGCTTGTGTGTATAATAGAGGGCTACTCTATATGACAATAGACCTTCATTTTCTGCCAATAATGCTGTGTTCATGCATAAACAACTATAACAAAAGGTTCAGCGGCTATATTTGAATCCTGCAAAACATATTTCTTGAGAAAAAAATGTATTTTGAACATGTTTCCCCCAAGATGTGTTTGTGAATGCAATGTGATTCTATAAGAAAAAGTTGAAAAATGAATCAACTCACACCTTGGGNCTTAGCAAAGACAAGGATTGTCGGGTTTGTTCAATCAAAACTCTGCACATTTTCAGACTCCTGGATAAGCATTTTGAGCAGTAGGGGTGCAGAAAAAAAAAAATGATTTTTTAAAAGAATCTAGATTCTTAGTCCTGGCGATTGAGAATCAATTCTAAAAGCCCCAAAATTGATTTTTTTTAAACATTAAACCCCAAAAGATAAAGAACATAAATCCATATCTCATAGTAAATGAAAGAATACATAAAATGAAAGGTGGCAGAAAGAAGAAGAAATCTTATTTTATCTGCCCCTTTTTTCAAAAACAAAACAAGTTCAAACAATCAATTCAAACAATAATCTTCTATAAGTAACAGAGCAAAAAGCTAACCTAATACTGGTTATTTAAGTTACAGAATTTAATGCATTCCTGTATTATTTGTTCCTATTTTTGGTATAAATATCAAACGATGCAAAAAATTTGATACAATAAGGAACCTAAAATTATTGTTTTAAATAAACGTTCCATTTGTTTACATTGTTGTTTAATGTTTTCAGTTTAAAAATTATTGTTTTAAATAAATGTTCTATTTCTTTTCAGCTTGTCAGTTACAAAACTGAAACTAAATTTATGACAATTTTAATAGAAAAATCGTTTCTGAATCAAAAATCGTTTCTGAATCAAAAATTGATTTTGAATTGAATCGTGACACAAAAAAATCGGAATCGAATCGATTATCCAGACAGTGAGAGATTCACACCCCTAATGAGCAGTTCATGAGATTTGGCTTGATATGTCTCATTTTTATTGATAACCACGGGAATCCTATTTTTTATTTTTTTCATGTTCTGTAGATTTCGTGACGCCATTTGAAAGAGCAAACAAACCACTTTTAGATATCTGGATTTCCCAGACTGAAGTGAGCTTTGCCAGTGCACAAGGACCATCTGTCTTTCATATGTTGGTACTGCTCAGAGAAGGGCTTCAAAATATTATTTACGATTAGAACTTGGACATTTCACTCATAGGTAAGATTTATTTATCACTGTTTGACAAAACCCATTGCAAAATTTTCAACCTATAGCTGCCTCTCAACTGACCACTTCATGACGTAATCCTTGGTTTGTGGTGACGGGTGACCCGTTAATGTTAATTAGGAATTCTTTTTTCATACAAGTTCTATTTTTGTTCTGGTGAAAGAGCATTAAATACTTCATGCACACAAATGGTTTACTATACATTATTTTATTGCCTAACCCAATGAGAATTGATAACAGAATTGATAATAATAATAATAATGAATTCAATTTATAACGCACTTTTCATTAAT
>JBBPBX010013576.1:0-23113 GCA_038048925.1 Garcialebias charrua
TCCATTCTTACTATCTAAAACATTTGTATTTAATGGCAAAAAACAACACAACAACAAATGATTTCATTCTTCAGTGAAAATGAGCAATCACTCACTTTGATTTGAGGTTAGTTTTTAATTAGTAAGTTATTCTTAATTAGCATGATCATTGTAGCAGGAGACAGGAGACGATTTATACTCACTTAAAATACTTTACCTTTTTCATAGTCTGTAGAAAAAGTCTAAACATACATACAGACATAGACAGACATATACGTACAGACAGACATACATACATATAGACATACATACATATATACATATAGACAGACATACATATAGACATACAGACAGACATACATATAGACATACATATAGACATACATATAGACATACAGCGCTGTAGTAATAAAGAATTTACAATACAAACATGTGGTTCATGTGCTCAAAATAAGTCCAGTCTATAGTCAGAGTCAGTCGTGTTTTAAAAATATAGAACCACCACATTTCAAAATCAACCTTTCAAATCAACCTTTTGAATAGATCCAATCTCCAGGGCGTCCCCCATCTTTTTTCTCTTTGGATCTGTTAAAAATAAATACCTGTTTATTAAACGACATATACAGTACCTGTTTATTAAACAACATATATAAAAGCAATGTGGTTTGTAGGTTTATCTGATTTATCCTACAGTACAACGTGCTTCTTAAATGATCCTTTAAATGGCTATGTTTTTGAATATAAAAATCTAAAAAGTTATTTTTGTACAACTGATGATCAATGAATGAATGAGCTGTTTCCTTTTATGAGCCATCTTCAATGTTATTAGTGATATATTCTTTATTATTATTAGTTATTTCTAGGAACACTTTCTAATATTCCCTTATTTCTTTAGTCATTTTTTGTTTTCCTGTCTTAATCAATTCCTTGTGGAAAACCAGACCCACCAAAATGCACTCAGTTCAAGGACAATTGCTATCCTTCCTTCAGCTCCACAAAACTTTTGCATGAATGTTTGTGGAGACACAAATTTAATCTGCAAAAGAAAATATAAACATTAACTTGTTTCAGGGTTATGAGCTGGGATCATTATCTCTGTACCATCACGAAGTTACTGGAAGCGGAAAAATAAGTCGTCAGACCCACATAAGTACAATATAAACTACAAATTTTGTGGCCTTGCCCTAGCAGGCCATCTCATGAGCATATGTGTTTTATTAAAAAAAATTAATCATAGCAGACTGCAGATTTGAAATACTATACCAGGGCATTGACAGATCTTCACAGATCCATACGGGGGGCATGACCTTCAGCTGGACAGTTGGCGTGGGTGACTTCAGGACCTGTTCTCATTTTCTTGTTGGAGAATGTGCTCAGACCACTCTTGTCAGAGCATCCAGTGACCGCATATTCTGGTCATGTGTGTTTGATGACCTTGTTCTGACAGGTTTTTGACAAAATCTTTGCCTTTGCTTTGCTGACAGTCTCTTATCTTATCTTTGTGGACAGTCTTTGTGGACAGTCTTTGTGGACAGTCTTTTGCTTGGATAAAAGTCCAGTGCCCTCGAATGTTTATTTTGAGCAGGGCAGCCTGGGAGTCCAGCCTTGGTGTTCTCGGAAGTCAGTGAGCCAGCTTCTGGACACGCCCTTAATATGAAATCTGATCTGATCCAATCAATAACCACAGTAGCAGTAACTCAAAAATTCAGACGCTGCATGTGTTCTTTGACATGACCCTATCTTAATATATGTATTACTAACTATGTGTTCTGCAAAGTGTCGTGAGGTCCTTCAGACTTACGTTTTCCGCTCCACAAACACCGTGAGGCCACTTCTAAGAAAAAAAACGAGAAAAGAGAAAAATGTAAAAATCCTTAACAAACCAGGTTCAAAGTAATCATGTTATTTCTATAAGCATTCACCTTGAATAGAGTCACCTCTGCAATTCTGGTTTGCACAATGGAATTTAAAATGTTCATTACATAAAAGTGAATTTTCAACAGAGGCATCCTTTTAATCTGATCTGCATAACAGATCTAAAATCATTAATTTACGTATGAGTAAAATTGTCAATTTAACCTGAAACTAGAAATTTTACCACTTTTCAGTGGTTTACTTATCAAAAGTTAAAGCATGGGCTGGATGATTTTGCCCTGTGGTTCCAAGTTTCAATGTTTACAAGTCCAATTCTCACTTATTATAAACTGAGATCCAAATTATGTCCTAAATAGAAAAGTATTGATTAAAATAAAAAATGTGTATTCAGTCAAGGCGTGTCTGTGAGTGGTACTTCCCGTTTTAATATTCCATATTATTATTACTGTATACACAGCCCCAATCTGTTTGAAATAAAAACAACTCTTACTGCTGTCAAAGATTATGCATTGCATGGTCAAATGATATGTTATTCTAATTCCCTTTCAAATTTACCAGACCTCTTTTTGCCATTAATGGTCATAATTTATGCAAATCAATATCAAAATTAGGTTTTAACAGTGAAATGTGTCTTTCACTCCTGGCGAGTTGGCTGGATTCTTGTGCGTATTTAACCTACTTGCTGAAAAGTTACTTCTAATAAAGCATTTTTATTATTAATCATTTCAGTCACATTATATAACTCTTTAAAGGAAACAGCTCTTAAAATCTACTTAACTGTGTAACAGCTCTTTAAAATTGATAAAACATTTTCAATGTATGCAAAAATCGTTTTAAAATGATGAATTTAAACTGAGCGTTTCAACTTACAATCTAGTCAAGTTTCTATTTGACAAGAATACTTTTTTATTCTTTATAAGTGTCAAAGTTTTATCAATTTAGTTAAACCTTTAAAAGACAGAATTTACTGGCAAGTCTAAAAATAGATTTCTGCTAAATTTGTCTAAGACTTGTTATCCTAAAATGCCTAAACTTAATTTTGATCTGATTATGGTTGTTAATTTAAATTAACAAGCTTATTATAAAAGTTTAAATAGTCAATAATTGTAATTCAATGCAGTATACCGGTAATACTTTCTCTACTTCCCATTTATTTTGCATTAAATCCAAATATATTCCGTGTTTTATCAACATCCTATGCGACTGCTATAAAAACATCCAGTTCCTCTCAACTTCACCTCGCAGTAACAGACTCTACTCAGAATCTGAAAACATGAACTGAACCTCTCTGGATGACCAAGATAAAACTGTTTTTGTTTCATGAATGTTACTTTTCTGTTCCCCTCAGATAATCACAGGTGACTGTGAGCATAGTTGCCAAGTCCGCTCATCATAAGCTACTCTGGGCTTTTTATTTTCTGTAGTCGCTTATTGTGGTTACTTGGGCTTACTTTGAACGTAAAGTCGCTTATTTGGGCTTGTTATTCATTTCACTTTATTCTTCGTCTAGTGACAAGACCACGCTAAAATTAGCTCCAATAAGTGGGGAAATATGGGGAAATAATATAATTAAAAAATGGGAGAAAAAGGGTGCACACTTAGCATGGTTAGCTGTTTAATTTTTTAGTTTATTTTTACTAAGTTGTACGCAGCTTTCATGAATGTCTATTGTTGTTATTGTCAATTGTTGTCATCACTCTTCGTTTAAAATTCAGATCTCAAATGAGTCCCAGAGGTTTAATGGGATTAATCAGTATTAATATGCAAAATGTATCTTTATTTCTTAGAGTGGATATGTTTTTCAAAGTGTTTAGCATAATTTTTGCCGTTTGTATGCAACGCCATAACAAATGTATGTTTATACTGGTTAAAAACGGTCTTAGTTTTACACAATGGGGTGGGTTGCCAGTTGGGCTCGTTTTGGGCTTGTTTTGGGCTGGTCGCTTGCTTCTGTCGCGAGATCTGGCAACACTGTATCAAAGTTCTCATGACAACAAGGCCTCCTGAATTCTTGCTTCGTCATCATTCGGCTTCTTCTACAGAACTATTTCGATAAAAATTGGTAAGCGAATTCTCAGTTTCTTTCTGCAGAGAAAACACAATTTAGAAACGTTTGGTTTCACAGTATAACTATATATTTGCACTGTTTTCGGACGGACGAAGCTTTTAGCTGGCGGCTCCGTTAGCATTAGCTTAGCTTTCATTTCCGACAAAAAAAACGTAATTTGTGGATTATGTAAAATCGGATCTTTCGCCGTTAGATTTTCATGATAAAAACGGATCTGTCCGCTTGGTTCAGCGAAACAATTTGGAGTCTTTCTCGCTAAAATTTTATTAAATCGGACCGCTGGTGTAAGCGCCAGGCCTACTGTTAAAACGTCCGATTTTAACGTTGTTAAGCCTTTAAAACCTAAAATATTTGGATCAGAATTTTATAAACAAGATTGATCAAATTCTAAAGTCTTTATGTAGCATTCGGCTACATTCATGATTTAAAAAAAGTATTTAAATATTTATTTTATATTTAACCATAAGTTTTTAGGTCCTGTATATCAGAGATGATTATGTAACCTTTTATAATTTTTCTTAATATCAGGAAAAATACAATGGGAAATGTTTGCAATCAATCCTCTCTCAGTCACGTTTTAAATGGAATGCTGAATAAGAAAGTAATAATTTGTATTTGTGTTCTCAGATCCACCGAGAATTCTTCAAGCAAGTCAATCAAATTTCTTGGTTTGTAAAATTATTTAAATAAAAATCTACTTCTCAACATCAACTTTAGTTCTCGTGCCATATTTATGTTTATTTTTATTTTATTTATGTATGTTTCATTAGTACTGCCTCTCTGTTAGCACAGTACTTTTCTTGTAAGTAAATACAGTATAAATTTTCACACAGACGGGGAAGGAGGGGGAGGGGGGGTTGTGAGGAGGGGAAGGTTGGGGGAGGTTAGTTTCTCAAACCAACTGCTGTATTTCTGACTTCTGCAGTCAACCCAATCCNATTCAGATGCTTTTCTCTCTGATTCATTCAGCCATATTTTTTTACTGACTAAAGGTCTATCTCTTTTTTTTTTCCTTTTAGACAGACAACCTTTTGTGTACAGTATTTATTAATATATGTGAGCAAATTAATGTCAAACTGGAAAACCTTTTAGATCCAGTAATCACACTCAGAGCAGTTAAACACAGAAAACGCTGCAGGCAGGTTCAGCACGGGTGGGGGGGGTTTGAGAAAGGCCCACAGATAAGGAGCCACTGCCTACACACACACAAGAAAATGGGAGGAAGAAAAAGCAGAGGTGCAGGGCTCCAGAAGCACAAACATACACGTATAAAAGGACTAAACAAAAACAGAATGACGCGTCAAATATAAAAATAAACGTTCTTGTCTTAATTTCTCTTCTTGCCTGGCCGGACACACTAAACGTCCAATTTAAGGTCTGGCAGCCAGCCTCACATTTCTGGTCTCGGCGTATTTTTGGCCGCCCTCGCTTATAAATCACAGAAATCTTGGTTCTGCCAACTAGCGTGTGCGCAAAATTCGCCTAGTTATCGAAAAGCAGACACCTCATTCAAAATTTCAAGTCATCGGCTCAGGGTGAACTAGTTCCTGTTACTGTAATCAAATTGTTTTAAAAACAACATATCAACAAACACATATCAACACTCACGTTCTTGCTGACCTGTGTGGATGTCTGGAAATCTCCGCCAACCCGACCCTGACCGCACCAAAAGGACAGAGGAAGCTGGCCAGAGACAAACCCAATCACTGGACTTTCTGTCATATTTACCGTGCCTCGCAGCTGCGCTCCGTTCAGAGGTCATCAGGAGCAGGTATTGGGAGAATGGGTTTTCGGCACCATAATGATGGGGATTTTAAACCCCTGTTACCTTAATATTAACCACACAAGATAAACAAGAGAACAGTGTTAAATCAGACAAACAACTTTGCAAAGGGGAAGGGCTTTTAATGTCTTTTGAAACTTAGTTTGGTCTCAAATACATTGTCCAGCACAATTCCGAATTGTACTGGACATGACAAGCTATTTAAACAAGAAGCAGGTGGAGTTTTGACAAGCTCTGACGTCTTACAGATAAAACAAACAAGTCATGGTTCTGATCAAACAAGAACATCTAATCCAAATATTGTCAAGGCTAGAAGACTTTGTCTTTTCTGTATCAAGGAGAAAAGCAAACAACATGTTTGTACTATCAAATATAAGTGTTTAAAGGGAACAGAGAATATTTGATATAAGTGAGCTGGGTGTCAGAGTGATTAGTTTTAGATGATAAATATTGAACATCTCCATCAAAAACATTATAAGGTAGACGTATAAAATCAAAGACAGGAACAAATCTGCATTGGTTTTTGCCAGGATTCCAACAGATTCTGAAAACCATTTAGAGAAGTCAAGGTCGAGAGCTTCAGATCTTTTTGTAAGATATTCCATGAAGCAGGAGCGGAGTAGGAGAAGGCCCTTTTTCCAAGTTCAGTCCTCACTGACGGAACACTGCAGGTAATCATGTCCTGAGAGCGCACACTGTAGCTGCACTCACGCAAAGACATGTAGGAGGAGATGTATGAGGGCAGCAGACCAAGAAGTGATTTAAAGATGAAAATGTACCAGTGGAAGAGTCTGCGTGAGGTTAATGATGTCCAGTTAACCAGTGAATACAGGGTGCAGTGGTGGGTACGATAATCACAGCCAGTTATGAATCTTAGTGCACCATGATAGACAACATCCAACATCCGCAGGGTGCTTGTAGGAGCATTCATGTAGAGAATGTCACCGTAATCAATGGAGGGAAGGAAAGTCACAGATACAAGGCGTTTCCTAACATTCAGTGTTAGACATGATCTGTTTCTGAAAAAGAAACCCAGTTTAACTTTCAGTTTCTTCACTAGGTTTTCCACGTGGAGTTTAAAAGAGAGATGTGAATCGATCAGGATACCCAGATATTTATAGGAATCAACAAACTCAATAGGGACACCATTTGAAGATAAAATCAGAGGAGGATCTGCTGGAACCGCCTTCCTATTTGAAAAAAACATCCCTTTTGTTTTATCAGCATTTAGGACAAGTTTGAGACGGAACAAATCTGACTGGATGATGTCAAAAGCGGATTGCAGTAACTGGAAAGCCTTAGCTACTGTTTTAGCTCGGCAGTAAACAACTGTATCATCAGCATAGAAATGTAAGGATGCATCAGGGATGCAGTGACCTACATTAGCTATGTAGATTGTAAAGAGAGTTGGTCCTAAAACTGAGCCTTGTGGTACACCATTTTTAACTGTTAAATAGCTGGAAGAAGTACCGTTATGTTGAACACATTGCCTCCGATTGGAAAGATAGTTAGAAAACCAACCGATGGTGTGATCAGAGAAACCGATTTCTGAGAGCTTATGACACAGGATGTTATGATCCACAGTGTCAAAAGCTTTAGACAGGTCTAAGAAAAGTGCAGCACAATAGTCCTTAGCATCCAATGCTTCAACAACATCATTCAGAACCTTCAGAGAAGCAGTTGTTGTGCTGTGTTTTTTCCTGAAACCAGATTGATGAAGAGGTAAGATGTTAAATGAGTCCAGATAATTTTTGATCTGAGAGTTTATCAGTTTTTCTAGAACCTTGGCTAAGATGCAGAGTTTAGAGATCGGTCGATAATTGTTCAGTGAGGTGGGGTCACCTCCCTTCAGCAAAGGAAGAACAAAGGCTGTTTTCCAAGCATCCGGAATGGTGTTTTGGCTTATGGACAGATTAAAGATGTGGGTCACAGGGACTGTGATGATATGAGCAGCCAGCCTTAAGAAATAAGGTGGAAGTTCATCTGGACCTGCAGATTTTTTAGAATCAAGATCATTTAACAGTTTATTTACCTCACTGACTGATTGACTGAATGATTATTAGATAAATTAATTAATACAGTTTCAGTGCTTTGTAAAAGAGTTATCCCGATCAGCCTCTGAAGAACTCAGACACCTGCTCACTTCCTGAACGTGACACCTCTCATGAAAACAGCAGCAGCAGGAAGAAAATAAAACCCTGCTGTTTCTTGTTGATCACTCAAAATAACTTCTGCTTCACGAACTGAAGCCAAATCGCTAAAATATCAACTTTTAAATTGCTAAATTCGTCTGATGCGTCTGCATTCTCCGCCATTGTTTTTCAATGCGCGTTGGAGCAGGCATCTGGACGTGACGTCACAGTCACGTGACCGGAAATATCCGGATTTACCGTGTAAAAAAACGGTGCTAATTTTAAGCTATTTTTGAGAGGAATTTTCATTAATTTAACGTTGTTTTAGCAAAAACGATCATAGTTCAATGTTAAAATATATATATATGTTGTGCCATTTTATGGAAAGTTCAAAGATGATGTCAAGGGAGCTTTAATCCATTTAAAGTTCTCTCAGTGTCTTTTAAAATGTTTTAATGTCTCTAGTTTTCATTATTATATAATTTCTGTTTATGTTCTCTTTCATTCCATTATGAGTGAATGTCACAGTTTGAAGAATTATTGAATAGGTTAGTTGTTAGGCAATAACAACAGAGCTAATAATTGTACACATTCTCAGTCTTAAAAATGATTTTATAATCTCTTTTTACTGACAATACTGATGAACCTGTTGTTTGTTTAGGAACGTCCTCCCTGCAGTCTGTCCAGAAAGTCTCCACTGGAGGAGCTTTTTTGCTGAGGAAGAGGCACAGAACATAATGTCACAGCTTCATGTCCATGAAGAAACAAATGGAGAGAGGGCTGCAGATGTACCAGGACATCCCAGCCATTCTGTCTGAGAATCTTGCTGCTGGTGGTGGAACCAGGTTAGCCCATCAGTGGGAGCTCAGTAACATGGCTGCAGCATCACACACTGGACATGTGGAAATGAGTTTCCATGAGGTTTTAAAACATAAAGCTCTTGTAAAAGTGTACCCCTGCGAAAAGAAAACTCATAACATATTGAAGTTCATAAGTTTGATATTTATATACTGGTTGAAAATAGCCCTGTGAGAAATTCATAGTAAATTTAACAAAAAGGAAAAAGTTCATAGAATTAAAATTCAAACAGAAGTTCAAATTATTTCATCCTGAAAGAACTCTGGCTAACTACTGTAGCTCTTTTATAACATGATGGAGTTAAACTCAAAGTAGTCTCCTCAGATAAATAGTGTTAACATTATTTTTATATTAAAGTTTCTGTTAACTTATTATTTTTATATTTGATTGTTTCTGTTCAGTGCCCTGAGACAACTTCTGTTGTGACTTGGAGCTATACAGTATAAATAAACTGAACTGAATTGAACTGACATGTCTTTTTTTTAACCCCGCCTACGAAAAGAATCAGAATTGAGAATCGAAAGAACCGGAATCGAAACAAAGAATCGGAATCGGAACCGGAATCGCTCAAATTCAAACGATGCCCAACCCTAGATATCACCGCGGCCATCTCTTCCTTATCAGAAAGATAATCTTAGATATGAAAAGGGAGAAGAACCATGAGGGTAGATGGTGGTATTACAAAAAAGATATTTCACATCTTGTCTATTAGGACACAATATGAGACATAAAAAAAAACTCTACCAGCAATAAATCACGAATTTTCTCGCCATTTAAAATCCAAAAGAACAAGGTGGCACTTGTGTTTCAAATGTACTGTAACTTTCTTTTAAAGCATCAAAGTTCATGCTCAATCATCCAGATACAAAATACAACAATGGTCATTCAGGTCAACTGGACAGTTTCTGTTTTGTGGAAAGACGTTTCACCCTCTATTTGGAAAGGCTTTATCAGTCACCAGCAAAACCAGCAAACTGGTTGGTCCACTAAAGGAGTGTATTGTTTAATGGGGAAAACATCCTGATGCATGCTCAATAATCTAGGTAGAAAAATCTAAAAAAAAAAAGTTAAGTCTGGTCCTCTGGACATTCAAAAGCAAAACAAAAACATTGTTGAAACATTTCATCTGTCATCTGTAAGATTTCTTCAGTCTGAGTTGCTGTATTCAGCTCAGTCTTATAAATAGCACCTTCTCATAGTGAATCAACCAGTTTGCTGCTGACAGACAAAACCCAGCTGCTCACATGAATAAGGAGGACTAACAATCCATCGTTAGGCTGCTGGTCCTCATAGACAAGGTTGACTGCAATAGGTAATGCTAAAGTTTAAAGCAGAGATGTTACACAGTGAGCAGCATTTGGTGTATGCGTTGTGAGTTACTCACATAATACACACCAAATCCTGACATGACTGTAAAATTGACAGAATTATGGGGATTTTTGTGTTTGTTGAAGTTTTAGGTTGGATCCTTGATTGTAGTTTTAGAGTTTTATCCAAGGATAAATCCAAATACAAAACCAAATTTTCGCGGTTGTTCATGAAATATTTTGCTAAGAGACAACTTTATTTGACTTTAAAATGGCCCACTGGCATAGTTTTGGACGATGTTGCTCCAATCTGTGCTTGAAATGTGTGTTGGGAATTAATCCATCAGTTGTGCACAAATTAACCTAAAATTGAGATGTTAGTAGCTAAGTTGTAGCCATTTCTGTGTTTTTAAGCTGTGGCAGCCATGTTCCATCCATCCATCCATCCATCCATCCATCCATCCATCCATCACCTTCCTTCAGTTTCTGGAATTATCTTACAAAATGTCTGCACCACCTCAACTGGCTCCTCTCAATGTGGAGGGGCAGCGGTTCTACTCTGAGTCTCTCCCAGATAATTGAACTTCTCACCCTATCTCTGAGGGAGAGTCCAGCTATCCTGCAGGGAAAACTCATTTTGACCGCCTGTATCTTCAGGCTTGTTCTTTCACTACCCTGAGTTCTTGATGAGGACAGGAACGTATACCGACTGGTCAACAGAGTTTTGCCTCGCAGCTCAGTGAACTGGCACAGAAGTTGACTAGTTGATGTTTTTCTTAGTTAATTCTAGATGTTATTACTGTTTTTCTCTTGCATTTGTTGCTGGATGTAACTGGGACCCCGTGTACATAATCTCGTTTTCATCACATGTACCACATGCGGTGCAAATGACAATAAAGACTCTCTGACTCTGACTCTCTGACTCTCTGAATCTGCAATATTGTGGAAGATGCACAGATGTGTCCATTGATCGACAGACATTATTGTCTCTCGTTGGTATCTTCTTACGTAAAAGCCTGGAAAAATAACAGACCAAGATGATGCTTCCCCCCACTCAAATAAGATGTAAGCTGCACCTGAGAAAAGCAACAATCATTTTAGGTGACTTTGTGCTTTATTGGCTTTTATCACATGTGGGCAGAACAAAGCCAAGAGGAAGCTAATAAAAAGGATGGATCCCTATAGTCTGAGCCAGTACAGAGTCAACAAGTCTGGGCTGTGACAGCTTTATTGAGACCATTCATTCAGAAAGGCAAATCCTGAGCCGCCCTGCCCACAGATAAAAGACGAGGTCAGCCAAACACACAGATACAAAGAAGTGACTTTCCAAATGAACACGGCTGATGAGGAACAGGAGTGTGAAGTACATGTTCATCTGCATTTATCCATCTTCATTTATCTCTGTGCAGATAAACAAAAGGAATGGAAAAACATAACAGTAACTGTGACTTACGAACATGAAGATTTGACCATTTTAAACATGGATAAATGTTACAGTTAGGCTGCTTAAAGGCACAATGTTTCTGCATGTGATTTTAATTCATAAAGGAAGACTCAGGGATAAAACATAAACTTTTTTCCCCCTTTTATGGCCTCCCTTCTCACCATCCTCTTCACACCATTATGATTTTTTTAATATAATTTTTTTAATTTAAATTTTTTAAATACTTACTTACTTACTTTTTTAAATATAATAGAAAGAAAGGAAAGACGGAAAGCAAGACCACAAAACATAACAAATACACACAGAAAGCATAAGGCAAACACACTTGCAAAGAACATGACAGAACACAATAACAAAACACATAATAAGACAGAATATTCATGGCTTTGCAGTAGATTTTTATAAATATATATACCTATACCTACATATATGCTGGAGGTGCCTCGCTCAAGGTACAAACAATGGGGAGACCGGTCATTTTCTGTTGCCGGCCCTAAAGCCTGGAACAGTCTCCCCCTTGAGCTGCGTGCCACCTCTGATCTGACTCTGTTCAAAACCAGACTGAAGACACACTTGTTCAAAAAAGCTTTCAGTGTGTAACTTTTATTATTTTTGGTATTTTAGTATGTAGCATTTTTTATTTCCATTGCCTTTTTATTTCCTCTAGTTCAAATAAGCTTCCAGTGTGCAACTGTTATTACTTTTGGGATTTTAATATGTAACATTTTTTATCTACATTGCCTTTTTATTTCCTCTTGTTCAAAAAGTTTTAGTTTGTAGAATTTTTTTATTTCCATTGCCTTCTTTTATTGCTGTTGTTTCTTATTCTATTTTCATTGATTTATTGTTCCAGTTTTTTTCATCCTTTTATCCTGTTAAGCACCTTGGTCAATGCAAGGCATTGTTGGAAGGTGCTATACAAATAAAGTTTATTATTATTATTATTATTATATATACATACATACATATACAAGCATATGCAGTTACATACACATCTACATATCTACATACGATACCTGCATGTGCATCCTTGCATCTATTTGTGTGTGGTTGAGAGCATGCATAAGTGTATTAGGCTTCTCTAATACAACATTTAATAGTGACCGCAAAGCATCAGAGACCCAAGACCCGAGGCAGACAGAGAGGGGACCAGAGCCCAAGACCCCAAGAGGGACCCCGAGCACGGAGCCCCCAGGGCCACCCAAACAGGATGAACCACTTGCCCACACCCCAGATCCGACCATAGAGTCAGAGTCAGAGAGTCTTTATTGTCATTTGCACCGCATGTAGTACATGTGATGAAACGAGATTATGTACACAGGGTCCCAGTTACATCCAACAACAAATGTAAGAGAAAAACAGTAATAACATCTAGGATATGAACTAAGAAAAACATCCAACTAGAAATACACTAAGCCCTAGAGTAATAGAAAAACATCATTACAAACAGCAGCACGAACATGAGTCTTTATGAGCAGATGGTCACAGATGAACACAGCAACAAGAAAACAGATCAGCATCAGCATGATGTGATATTTTGCAGTGATTATTCTTATTATTTATTTATTCATGAGTCTAACAGCCTCAGGGTAGAAGCTGTTCCTCAGTCTAGTGGTTCTACATTTGATGCTCCTCAACCTCCGTCCTGAGGGGAGTGGGGCAAAGAGTGTGTGTGCTGGGTGAGTGAGGTCTTTCATGATGCAGGTGGCTCTTTTCCTGCATCTGGAGGTGTAAATGTCTGTGATGGTGGGGAGACTGACTCCAACAGACTTCTGTGCAGCCTTCACCACTCTCTGTAGAGCTTTCCTCTCTGCAACTGTGCAGCCTCCATGCCACACGTTGATGCTGGAGCACAGGATGCTCTCCACTGCACACCTGTAGAAGGAGGTGAGGACTGGGCTGCTCAGACCAGCTCGTCTCAGCCGTCTGAGGAAGTAGAGTCTCTGATGACCTTTCTTGATCAGGCTGGTGGTGTTGTTGCTCCAGCTGAGGTTATCATTCATGTGTACACCCAAGTACTTGTAGCTGGAGACCACTTCCACCACTGATCCACCTATGTTCAGTGGGGTGTGGTTTGTTTGTTCCTTCTGAAGTCCACAATCATCTCCTTTGTCTTCTTCACATTCATGTGAAGGTTATTCTCTTTGCACCAGCTCTCCAGGTGTTCCACCTCCTGTCTGTAGCTGGACTCATCATTGTTTGTGATGCATCCCACCACCGCTGTATCATCTGCAAACTTTACAATATGACAACCTGGATGGGTAGCTGCACAATCATATGTGAGCAGAGTGATATGGGAGATTCACAGTGATAGGGGAGAACCAGAAGAGCCCCACCAGCGACTACACACAATGACCCCCTGGGGCCAATAGCGACATACTCACAGGCCCCCGCCGGAACCCGCTGCACTGATGTAGCCCCACGACTAGGCACCAAGGCCCGGGAACCGAGGACGCACACCCCTCAGGCCCAGGCCCAACAGGACCAGAGGAACTTTTAACCTTTTTTTAATTTTACAAAAGTTGTATCTTCTTATCGTCAATTCCATTTAATTCAATTTGTCTATATAGCCTCAAATGACAGCAGAAGTTGTCTCATGGCACTTTACAGAAACATTCTCACATGCAATCAGTTAATAACACTATTCATCTGAGGAGCCAGCAGATTGTTTTGAGTTTTCACTTCAGTGATTTTAAAGAAGAAAATCACCAAAAGTGACTCTGTTTGTTGCAAACAGTGTCTGTGATTCTTTCCAAGTGAGAACCTTCACAAAATTAATTCATGGTAATCTTGAAAATGCAGACTGTAGACTTTAGACCACAGCAGGTCTAAAACAACAACTGAAGACCAGAACCCTTTTAATCTCAAACATTTGGATTTGGTGTGCAGGATTAAGAAGAGTCCTCAATTTAAAATGAATTCTGTTGGTTAAAACTATGTTTTCACAGACAGCTGCACCCCTTCACATTCACTACGTTCCCTGAATTAGGTCTCCTTTAATATGTGTACTCATTTTCCATAGATTTTTAAAAATGTAAATATGTTATTTTTAAATCAATAAGAGACTATATATTTTAGTGACCCATATGAATTTAAGGAAATAATTGGGAAAGTTGAGGGAAACTCTTTTAATCACAAAGCAAGTTACTATGACATAACCCCCACAATGTTTTAGAACTTTTTCTGTTTCTACTCACAATGCATCTCCCTCAAATGACCTTTGACCTTGATATTTATCTCAGTGGGACATCTTTGATGAAGTCTCCGGTTTTAGGATTTACTCAGAAGAAAAACAGGGAAGGCAGTGTTATGGTGCAGAGATGTGAGAACTTTCAGGATCTACATTGTGTATAATGAAAAAGGTCAAAAATATACAAATACAAATATACAAATACACAAATATAGGAAATATTTAAAACAGAAAACTCCATTTTCTTTTGAAATTATGCAATTGTTTTAGTAAATCTTAATTTTCGTGTTTTTGAATACCCCCATACATCTCTATTGAAAAACATTTATTTAGTGAATGCCTAAAATATACAGTATTGTTTGGGTTCTGTTGATGCAAAAGTTTTCAGCTAAACCCAAATCAGAAGTCTGCAAAACCAGTTTGGACGTCTGTAACTACAGATCTGATCACATGATTGTCTGTTTTTTTTTTTTTTTTTTGTATGATAGCAGGATTTAGAAATTCAGCAAAACATTAACATATAAATGACAAGATAGGATTTTATTTTAGTACATTGTTTTAAACTTTGGTTTTGATTTAATAAAATGTTAAATGTCCAGTAGAAACAAACATTAAGATTTTTTCTTCTTACTGCCACCCTTCATTTTATTTATGTGTTGTATATTTATTTGTTGTAAAATGTTGTATTATTTTGTTTTTTATTATAAAACGAATGAATAAACTAAACTAAACTAAATTAAATGTAATTAGGACATTTTTTTGTTTTTGAGCTGGGAACAAATATAACTGCTTAATATATACTGTTTACGCTTTTATGGTAATGAATAAGATTCCCTTAATAAGCTTAATTATTCATATTTACAGAGATAATAGCAAATGGTGCTTAGCAAAAATGTTGAATTAAAGATTGAATATTTTGCCTTTTGTAGAAAACTTCCCATTCTGTGTTCTGCATTGGTCTTTATTCATGTTCTGTTCACTGAAATATTATTAAGAAAGACTCACTGCAAAAAAAAAAAAGATAAAATATGTATATATAAATAATAAAGCCATGCAATTTCCTATCAACATACTTTGTAAATAAAAAGTAAGGAGACTTTGAGAATAATCCATCTATTAAGCAGTGTTTGTTTTGAACTTTTTTTGGGTGTTATTTTTATTAATTTTTTGTTTCTTTTGAGATTAACATATGAGTCACTAACAGTGTGCAAAAATGAATAATTTTATCAATGCTATACCTGGTAATAATAATAAAATGATGTGTATGTTTGAAGACAACAAACTAACTAACTACTCATTACTTTTAAAGTCAATATATTTTATTAAGTATATGTTTAATTTTAGAAAGTTTTGATAATAATAAAAATACAAAATAAGGTTTTAAATAATATTTAGGTTTTACCTTAACACAAAAACTAAATCTAAATACAGGTAGTTCTCGACTTACGACGGCCTCGACTCACAACATTTCGGGGTTACGTCACGCATCTCACACAATTTTTTTTATTTTTTTTTGAAAAATTGAAAGAATGGAAAAATCTTATTTTAGGTGTTTAAATGTTCTGTATTTTATGTGTACATCACTTTGATGCAGCTGTGGTTGTTTTAAACGGCTTTATAAATAAAGTATTATTATTATTATTATTTTGAAGCCGATTTACGCAGTTTCCGGCAGTTTCCGGTTAGCTGTGGATGCTACAAAACTTGTTGGAGCAAGCTGGACAGACAGCCGGCTTTGGACAGACCGTGTGTCCGATCAGAGGTTGCTGCGCTCAGATACATGAGCTGGACTTTGCTGTAAACAGTCTGGACCGCTCAAACTACAGGCAGTCTCAGATGTTGGAGGGACACCGAGCTAACATGCTAACAGGCGAAGGAACGGCTTCACCGGCTCCCAGTAGGTTATTAGCTCTTTTTTCCCTTCATTATGGCTGCTAATGTACGGAGCTAACAGGCCAACAGGCCTTACTGTAAACAGTCTGGACCGCTCAAACTACAGGCAGCCTCAGATGTTGGAGGAACACAGAGCTAACATGCTAACAGGCGGAGGAACGGCTTCACCAGCATACCAATAGGCCATTAACTCTTTTTTCCCTTCATTAAGGCTCCGAATGTATGTGTTTTTTGATAATTATGTAGGGTAATGTGTTAGGATAGGCTAAGTGCTTGGTAAAATACAGTACTGTACATATGAAGTGCCGTTTGGACGTATTTTTTGACTTATGTCGATTTTTGAGTTACGAACGTGCGTAGGAACGGAACTTGTTCGTAAGTCGGGGACTACCTGTACTCAAAAAGTCGTATGTTTGGCCATTACAGCTTACACTTTCCACTTGTTGCATTTTCTCCACACTTTAATATTCCATTATGCTAATCTGGATGGTATGCTGCATAAACAATGCATTTTATGGAGTTTTTAAATATATTTTATGCCAAGTAGACAAATCACCATCAATGTGTACAGTTGTTTACATGCAGAACCTGACTGAGCTGTCCAGTGTTCATCTAAAATGCAATACAAAAAAAAAAGTCTAAATTCCTGAAGTAGAAGATAGTGATATGATTGCTGTAAAAAAAGTGTGAAGGAAAAAGTTTGAACCCATTTTTCTTTATTTTGTCACTCACAGGATATATGAGCTCTCTGAGCAAATAAAACAGATGAGAATGTGGAACTTGCAAAGACACAGCTGGATTATTGAAGACTCAGTATTGTGTTTACTGAGACGCGGCTGCACAAACACATGGAGTCCAGAACTTCTGAAATTGGGTTTAGATGCAGCAGACAGAGCAGCAGATGCTTTCAGCTTTGTGGGCAGATGAACTGAACAACAAACTCCAAAGCATTGCATAATTCTATTAAATGTCTTGTGAAAGTTCTTTAATCATTTTAATTTAAATGCATCTTTTATAAACTTATTTTGTCAGTTTTTCAAAGGTGATCAATGAAAGTTTTTTTTTTTTCAAAGTTTACCACCTGAGTTTACTGAAGATGTCTTTTAAATAGTTTGACTAAAATAAAGACAGCCAGCTGTGCGGTTTGGTTCAGCACAGCTGCACCACAATGCATTTATCGTTGTAGGAATTCAGACCGTTGGTTGTTTTTCAGCAGGACATTGTTACACAAGGCTGGATCAAACCTGCTGGTTGAATGTTAAATATATTTGTGGGCCCACAATAAAAACCTGTGCAGCAGTTGTTATTGAGGGATGTATGAGCTCTAGATGAAACAAAACACTCTCAATTATAAGAAAGTCAAAAAACACAAGTGAACATAAACAATAGCATTTTTTGAAGGAATGCGTATCACCCATTGCTTTTAAGGCCAGAGTTTTAGACTAATGTCATCTTATTTTAAATTTTAAGGAAGTTAAACAAACTTTAATGATGTTATATGTAATCTTATGTGAAACTGTGAGATCTTGCAAGATGTGTAAGCTCAGAGAACGTGCAATAAGTGGTTCTTCGAATCAAACTTTGCCTAAAATCTGAACAATTTACTGAGTTGTCACCATTTCTGAGTTGCTAAAGATAAATTACTTGTAGCAGCCATCTCAAACTGGAATGATTGGCTCTAAAAAGCAATGAGTTGTTCACTTAAATCTAATGATAACTTTGAAGGTTTGATTACGGACTTGCAGGGTTCACTCCAACAGTTAATGCCAAGATTTTAATCAAAAATATATTTAACGTGAAGTGCTGAAGTCTGTTAGTGATCATTTTTAGTCACCACAACACAAAAGTTTAGCTTAATATTAACAAAACTAGCAGAGTTACCGCCATTTTTGAGTTTGCTAAGGTCAGTTGATTGTGGTAGCCATCTTGAATTTGGTATACTATAAAAGTTAATCAGTTGTGTAGTATACCTACTTATTACTTTGTGAGAGTTGCATTAAAACCTGTGCAGTTGTTTGTGAGATGTTTTGCTACAGACACAGTCAACTCTAACTACTAATGATAAAGTTTTAAAACGCATCGTTTTTTCTTTTTCTTCTTTTTTCTCTTTTCTTTTTTCTCCTTTCCCCCTTTTTTCTTTCCCCCTTTTTCTTTTTTCTCTTTTCCCCGTTTTTCCTTTTTCTTTATTTTCCCCCTTTTTTTCTTTTCTTCTTATTTTTTCCCTTTTTTTCCTCCTGAGATATAATATCAAGACCAACATTTGATTTAAAAAAAATTGATAAAAGAAAAAAAGGAAGAAAAAAAAGAATAAAATAGAAAAAATAATGAGAAGAAAAAAGGAAAAATAAAGAAAAAAGGGAAAAGAAAAAGAAAAGAAAAAAAAAAGGAGAAAAAGGAAAAAAAAAATACATCTTGTACAATCAGTGAGCTTTCAGAATATATTATGTGAATGACTCTCAGCTACTAGCATACCAAATTGTATCCCAGTGTCTGTAAAACTCACTGAGCTATAGCCTTGTAGTACACCATTATTCTCAGGCATGAAGAAAGATTTTAATAGGAATTTTTCGCCTTCATTTCCTAATGTGTCCAATTTCATTACTTTTTGTTTGTCTAAGCAGATCTCACTTGTTTTTTTTTCTTTCTTCCATTTATAGATGGCCTCCCTTCTCACCTTACAGCCATCCTCTCACACCGATATGATTTAGCAGATTGTAAATGAGTCTTCGAGGCTCAATGTGACTTATCTGTCTAAATAAAGGTTGAATAATTTTATTTGTGGTAGATAAGTTTACTTAGTTGTGGCAGCCATCCTAAACCTTGAAGACTCCAAGGTAACAAGTTGTAGATGTCCATTTAATGATGACTTCCTAAGTTTTATTAAAATCATAGCTGTGGTTCTTGAGATATTTTGCTGAGACCCTTTCACTTTCGGCAATAAAAAGTAATGCTAGTAAATATGCTTCATAAAAATTAGAGAAGTAAATGCAGACTAATAAATTGAGCAGAGGTTCTTTTGGGCTTGGTATAATATCTGATATTGTACAAAGTATTTTATTTGTACTGTATTGATTTAAACATGAGTCATGACTCAGACCAAGTCGGTTCACTTCAAGTTACGTAACGCCGTACATCAATACATCAATATCTCATTGGGTCTGCACATTCTGTGCGTCCTAAGCTGAGTCTGTCCCTCTACCTTTGAGATGCTTCCAGTCTGGTCAACCTCACTGATCTGACACAGAGAGCTTCTACAAGTTATTTGTCTGGAACTTGGTTGTGCGAGGTCCACGTTGTTTCACTGTGACCAAAACACATTTGTGCATTGTTTCCAAATGTGTACATGATGTCTTAAGTTCACCTTTATGCCACTGAAATAGTCCACAAGGTGACAACTCCCATGAAACCACACACTTTATTTAAGCAGGGAATGAATCTGAGCTGTAACGTGTGGTTTATGAGATGAGTTCATTGAAAGTTTTCTTCTAACTTTATGATTATGTAAAAAAAATAAAAAAAAATAAAATAAATTTGTTTTACGTGAAATTTCCAGCAAATGTTGCACAATCTATCGAGACATCTCCCTCATTAATCTTACAATAATGAGGGAGATTGCAGAACAATTACCTTCTGTTCTTGGGCTCTACTGTGCACAGAATGCTATTTACAGTCAGAAAATTAATATCCAGATCTCATTGTGCCAGCCTCTTCATACATTAGTTATGTTTGCGCTGGAGAAACAACTTTGTGAATAGGCAGAAGGTAATTGAGTTGTATCTCATCAACGCATCTTCTTGTTTGATTTGACTTCAATTAGAATTTCTCAAAACCTGAATTAAATATTTTTTCTTACCTCATTTATGAATTTTGATTGCAGGTTATTCAGTTGTTTTCTAATTTGAAACTTTTGTTATGAATAGGCTGCTAAGTAATTAAGAAAATTGTAATTTTGAACTTTTGCGTTTGTCTTTGACTTTTTAATTCTCTCGACTGGTTTATCAAATGTTGCTCTTGATATTACATCTCAAACTTGGTAGGAAAAAAACTACTTCTGTTCATCTGAACTCAACTTTTTGCACTCAGTACCAAGAAACAGAGTTAAAAACAGAATCAATTAAATCAGTATGCCTTGAAAGAAGGCATGGTAAACTTTTCAACAAAGATTTTTTACAAAATATTGAACTTAAAGTATGTGTAGTGAAATGTTCTCATGTCACTTTAAAGTTAAGCTCATTGTCTATAAAACTGACTGAGTGATACCCATAAATGCGTTAGACAAGATCACTTAGCTGTGGCAACCGTTTTAAATTAGGTTGACTCCAAAAGATAATCACTGAAATATGCACATCCATTAATTATTTCTGCAGAGTTTCAATAAAATCTGCCATGTGGTTCATGATATAATTTGCTAACAGACAAATAGTGCTGCCTGCCACCTAATGCTAAAATTTTATGTGAAGATAGTGTTCACTGAGTAGCACTTAGTGCATGTGTTATAACTAATGCTAAGCTACTATCACAGCAAATTTTAGCTCAATATCTGTGAAAATGTCTGAGTTGGAACCATTTTTGCTTTTGCCACTGCCAACGGACTGCAGAGCCATCATAAATATGTATCCAATGATTATTTTCTGAGAGTTTTTAAAAAAAATTGCCTAGTGGTTCATGAGATAATTTGTTAATGGACAGACTGACCAACACCATGCACTGTCACAGGCAATTACACAGTACAAAGCAAACATATGTAGGCGTTTCAGTTTTCTTCTGCTGCTTCCTGGTTTCCAAGATGGTGCCAACAAGCTGGAGCTGTGGATCATTTTCCTTGATGAGCTCCAGGAGCATAATGCCGGTTACCCACCGGACCCGTGTCGGGCGGCTGAAGCGGCCGGTTTACATTGAAAGTCTATGTGGAGACGCGTCGAGGCGCGTCGAACCGTGAAGCGCCGCATTTTTTAGTTTTTGAAGCGGCGCGCCGGCACGCGGCAGTTCCTTTCCACGCACGCGCGCGTCCGAAACAACCTACGCGTTGAGCAGCGTCGAGCCGCCAAAGTCTCAAAAGTTGATGTTTTTGCGGCTCGACGTTGCTCGACGCGTCCAGCAACCAATCGGGAGAGCCTCTGCTATGTGATGACGCAACGACAACGGGACTTTTTTTGGACTTTTTAAACTTACCTCATCGAGCCTCCATGAATTGGAACCAGACTCCGGTAAGAATCTTGGCATTTTAAACAGTTGCTGCTGTCCGCTCAGCGTACGATCACCCCAAACATAAAAAAAAAAACGTTTTAATCTCAACAAAGACTGTCAGAGCTGCAGTTCGGCTCGTAGAAAACCCACTCCAGTAGGAGCGGGGGTCACGTGCTGCTGATTTTATCTGCCAGCAGCATGAAAAGCACTTTGAGATTTTTATTAATGAAAAGTGCATTATAAATGGAATTCATTATTATTATTATTAAAACACAACAACTGATGACCCTCTGCCTCCCCCTAGTGCACGTCATCAGACGCGTCCCAGTGGGTACCTGGCATCAGTGACAAGCGGCCAAAAGGGGGCGGCAGGAGCGTTCTGACAATTTAGGTGGGTACCCGGCATAAAGGGCTGCAGAGGATCTCTCTTCCCTGCTGGAGCATTACATGCATACTGGTACAGGTAGTCCTCGACTTACGACATAGATCCGTTCCTACGCTGTGTTGTAAACCAATTTTCGACGTAAGTCAGAACATACGTACTTACTGCACCATATACATGTACAGTACTGTATTACCAAGCACTTAGCATGTCCTAACACTGTACCCTACATAATTATCAAATAACACATACGTTTGGGAGCCATAATGAAGGGAAAAAAAGAGTTAATGGCCTACTGGGATGCTGGTGACGCCATCCATCAAAGTCCATCCGCCGTATTCCGTTTACGACGTAAAACCGCATTCACAGTACAGTACAGTATTCCTCCGCCGCTGCACCGTGTACAGTACCATATTTTCTGCCGCTGCACCGCGTACAGTACAATATTTTCCACCGCTGCTTTACGACGTTTACGGCGTAAAACCGCGTTCACAGTACAGTGCAGTATTCCTCTGCCGCTGCACCGCGTACAGTACAATACTGTATTCTTCCGCCGCTGCTCCACGACGTTTATGACGTAAAACTACGTAACTCGAAATAAGGCTTTTCATAGTAAATGGGAGATGCGTCGTAACCACGAAATGTCGTAACTTGAGACCGTCGTAACCCGAAGACTACCTGTATTTGTGCTTTCAGCCACCTTGAGTTATACTAGAAACTAGAAAGTACTTACCTTGTGTTCTCTTGGTATTTCAGTATCTGGTTCCTGTGATTCATCTTTTCTTGGAACCTTCTGTGAATCCTTGAGACCTTTTTGTGACTTACCTCAGCTGTTCCACTGCCTTCCAACCACTTGCCTCTATTCACCTTCGGCGCACCCATACATTGCACTGGACCCAATGGAACACTCCGCCCTCCTCTTGAAACTCTGACTCCTTCTACTACCTGTAAGACAGAAACCACTACCTACCATTCCTTAATCTCCATCATCCTAACTCCTGTCCTCGTTCCCCAG
>JBBPBX010013576.1:23132-52177 GCA_038048925.1 Garcialebias charrua
GCATATAGATTAATATTAATCCACTGTGAATAAAACACTTTAATTCATACAAACCTTGGTGTCTGTTCTGGCAGTCTATTCTATGGGTATTCCGTTAAACGCTACAAATACGGCAAATTCACTTATTTTTAACCAAACCAAAACAATAAAGTTCACTCTCTTAATGAAAACAATACTTTTATTTGATGAATAATAACATCTTATTTACACAAATAAATATTTATTTAATCAGAAGAGTAGCTTGGGAGTGGGATGGGATGGTGTGCAAATACAAAATGCACATGTACATGGTAAAAATACCTTTCGGATATTCGACATTCATGCACAAGAGGTGTTAAGTTTGGCCCTTCAGAACAGACAACACTGAACACGTCATATAAAACTGTTGCTTATATCACACAAAAAAAGCTCATATCTTTGAGTAGGAAGTCAAAGGCAGCCAGATTTTGGTGTTTGCTAAGTACTGTACTTTGACTTGGTACTTCAAGATATCCCATTTTGGCTAAGAATCTCCACAGACACAAAAAGGCATGGTACAATAACTGTACAGGTGCATTATGGTCCACAATGTTTGTCATTGTATTGTACAAGGTCAAGTGCAAAACTTGTAAAAAGGATGAAAAAAAAAGTACAAAGACAAATTGAAAGCTAAGGCAGTGAAAAGCACGACGAAAAGAGGCGATCGTGATGAATGAAATGGCAAGAAAAGAATGGAAACAAAAAAGAACAATTAATGAACACCGTCAAAGTGTGAATAAATTAGGGAAAATGAATAAATGTAGAAACTGCCAGAGAAAATCATTTTTTAATAAGAATGGTAAATCTTTGAGAAAGCTTTTATTTCAGAGGGGAGAAAAAGCAGCTTTGGAAATTACTCATAGTGAACTTTCAGGTGTCAAGAAGTTATAAAGTTATTTCGTCATCATTTAAACCAAACTGAGTTTGCAGAATGCTTTAAAATGTTCTCGGCTAGTGTTCATTTTGTGCTGTCGCTTATTTTAACACAAGAAAGTTCCAGTCACATGTACACCACGTAAATTAAAATAATAAATTAAGTAAGCTGATTTCTTTGCATGAATGGTAAACAACTAAACAGCTAACACTAAAATGGAATAACTAAAATTAAACAAATGTATCTAAATGTTTAGGCACAACCTTTGACGTTCCCATGTTTCCTTTAGTTTTGACCAATGCGTCCCTCCTTTAAGAGTCATCTTCAGTTTTAAGTATGTGGAAAAGTGTAATGTTGAACAGGACCTGGTGGCCATTGTTCCAGCCATAAAGGGCGCGGTCCCTGGCGTTGTAGTCCAACATGGACATGTGGAAGTACTGGTTGTGGAAGGGAATGTCTGTGTATTCATACGTGGACGTTTTGGTGGAGTAGGCGTAGTACACCTTGGCACCGGTCAGGTGAGAGTTGGTGATGTAGAGAGTTCCACAGATCATGAAAGACTCGCCGGCGTTCCTCTTGGAGTACTCTGTGTTCCACGTGTTAGTGACTTGGAGCGTGTCTGGGTTCAGCTTGCTGATGACGATGTTCCCCGCGTTTTGGTTGGTGGCGTACACGGCCCACAGGCCCAGCTCATCTGCCATCAGGTCGATGTCGGAGAACCCTCCCCAGGTGTACGGGTACACGTTATGGAAACCTGCCGACTCTAGCGCCCTCTGCGTTATCACACGGCCTGTCTCAAAGCTGTACCTGACGATGATGTTGCTCTGCATCTTATTGTAGTACAACGAGCCGTTGTACACCACGTGGTTGGTTCCGGCCCATTTGAAAGGCAGATTGTAAGTTCTGGATTCAACTCCTGCCACAAAGTCAGCTATGGATTTGTACTCTTTGACTATCTTGTTGTTGGTATAGCTGTCCATGTACCAAACCTGGGGACAAATTTAAACAAACAAAACACAAGAGATTCAGGTTTCTGCATTCAAGACAATTTTTTTAAACAGTTAAGTGAGACTAACACTTTCTGGACTTTACTGACAGTCCCTGTCAGCTTGAGGTTTATTTTTCATCCATCCAACCTTTATTTATGCAGGTTAGTCTCATTGAGTCACAAGGACCCACTTACAAAAGAGACCTGCTTAAACATAAACCACACACGAGGTACACAAAACAATAACATTCATATAAAAGCATATACAATGAAAAGTACATAAAAGAAGTGGTATAAAATGCTACATTATAAAACAGTGTAAGATACTAAAGACAGGAACATATCTGCATTGATTTTTGCATTGAACTTAACAGTTGATTAAAATCCCTTGGGGAGGTCAAGGTTGAGAACTTCAGGTCTTTTTGCAATGTGTTCTAGGATACAGGAGCAGAGTAAGGGAAGGCCCGTTTGCCAAATTTGGGCCACAATGATGGGACACTGCAGGTAATGATATATTGGGAGCGCACACTGTATCTGCACTGATGACGTGTCATCTAGGAGGAGATATATGAAAACAGCAGACCAAGAAGTGATTTAAAGATGAAAATGTACCAGTGAAAGAGTCTGCATGAAGTTAATGATGACCAATTGACCAATGAATACAGGGTGCAATGATGAGTATGGTAGTTACAGCCAGTTATGAATCTAATGCACCGTGGTAGACAGAGTCCAACATCTGCAAGGTGCTTGCAGGAGCATTCATGTAAATAATGTCACCATAGTCAATGGACGGAAGGAAAGTAGCAGTTAACAAGGTGCTATGAACATAAAATGCTCAGAGCATCAGAACACCTAGCATTCATAGTTAGACAGGATCTATTTCTGAAAAAGAAACCCAATTTTACTTTCAGATTCTTTACCAAGTTTTCAACATTAGGCTTAAAAGAGATATGCACATCGACCAAAATTCACAAGTATTTGTAAGGATAGGCAAACTCAGCTGGAATACCATTTGTAGATAAGATGGAAGGAAGGTCTGCTGGTACAGACTTCCTGTTTGAAAACAATATCCCTTTGGTTTTATCAGCATTTAGCACCAGTTTGAGACAGAACAAATCTGACTGGGTGATGTTGAATGCAGACTGTAAAAACTGGAAAACCTTAGCAACTGTTTTAGCTCGACAATAAACAACTGTGTCGTCGGCATAGAAATGTAAGGATGCATCATAAATTATCTGAACTACATTATTGATATAGATTGTGAAGAGGGTGGGACCTAAGACTGAGCCTTGTAGTACACCATTATTGATAGTTAAATGGCTGGAAGAAGTATCAGTATGTTGAACACATTGCCTTCCATCTAAGAGGTAATTAGAAAACCAACCAATAGTGTGGTCTGAGAAACCAATGTCTGATAGCTTATGGCATAAGGTGTCTTGGTGTACAGTATCAAAAGCTTTAGACAGGTTTAAGAAAAGTGCAGCTATTATTATTTTCTTCTCCAAACAAGACAGTTGTCAGATTCGTGGTCAGACATAAACAAGCTTGAAAATCTTTCTATATGTCAGTGTTGAGTCAAGTACTAAAATAAGTTTAGAGAATCTTACATATACAACTGTGACAAAATGAAGACTCAATGCAATCTGCTGGCTTCCTTAGATAAATAACATTACTAATTGAAATTTTATGTAAATGAATATATTTGTTCAGTGCCCTAAGATGTCGTCCGTTGTGACTTGGCGCTATATAAATAAACTAAATTGAATTGACATGGCAGAGCAGTTTATTGTGAACCAGCAACCACTCAGTTTTCCTGAAGACCTTGCAACATCACCTACATTCAGCATTGCTCTGACAGGGATTTTATTGTCATTTTCACAACACAAAATGCAATGAAATACACTTCTCGGCTTATCATTGCCTTCTTTTCCACTAAGGACCTCTCTTAGGAATTATCTGCTTATTCTGCAGCACCTGAGAAGTTTTAGCAACACAACTAAACAACTTCTCTCCTCGTGCTTGTAATTAGTTGGCTGAACTGCATAAATTTAGCAGATAGTTCACGTAAAGTAACTGACAAGTGAAGAGGAGGGTAAAGAAAGGGGTTATTGCAGATAATGAGTAATGACAGTGTGACAACCTATTCCAGAGAATAAAGATGCTCAAGGATTCAGTGGATACACAACACTATGCAAAATGTGAATATTGACCGAGATATGTGTGATTTGTGTTATTTATGTGCAACTTTTTTAAAACAAGGAAGTCTGACAGTGTGTTTGGCTGTAGAGACGCTGTTGTTCTCTCCCAGAGGCAATAAGTCAGCAGTTTGCAGAGTTGTCCTGTCACAGTTTGTTCCGAGCGCCGCTAACTAGAACCTCAGATGAGGCAACACAAAGACATGGACCTGTTACTGCTACTACTAAAAATAGAAAGAGAGTTTTATGCCACTAAACAGCATCTTGTGTCAAAAAAGTGCCAAAAAAGCCCAGCTTTTGATGTACTTTTTAAGAAATCATAAAAAAAAAAAACTCAAAATATGTAAAATTTTAATAAAAGCGGCACTGATAATAGATTTTCAGTTTCTTTGTTAAATGGTTGGAATCTGGTGACTACACTTATTTAATCACTAAATTCTCATCATATAAAAACAAACAAACACAATAATAACCTAACAACTAATAATAATTAAAAAGAGCCACATTTATTATGTTTTATGTTCATACTGACCATTCCAGGTTGATTCAAAAGTGCAAATCAGTTACCGGTAATCACAATATTATTTAAACAATCAGTTTTAGATCAGATTTTTATAACAATAAATTCATTGTAAATTATAAGCATTTTATTCAGCTTTTCAAGTTGCTTTTGTTTTCTTTTCATGGACATGAAATGTATCCATCAACATCTAAAAATATAAGAAATATTGTAAGAACAAAAACAATCTTAATCTGTGTTTTTGATTATAAGCCATATAGTGAGCATTAAACTATCAAAATTAATTATTGCAACTTACACAAATAATAATAATAATAATAATAATAATAATAATAATAATGTCATATTTTTGTCATCTATGCATGTTTGGAGCCAAGATGGTGTAGTGGTTAGGGCGTTTGACTTGGGACCCGAAGGACGCGGGTTCGCGTCCCGGCCACTACACATCTTGGGGTGTCTATGAGTGCACACCTATTTCTCCAGCTCCCCGAGCGCCTTCTATGGCTGCTCACTGCACCGCCTGGTAGGTGGTTGGGTTAAATGCAGAGACGAATTTCGTCTGTGTATGGGAAACATACGCAGATGACAAGATTAGACAATTATTATTATTATTATTATTATTTCCACACAAGACAAAATTTGACTCTGCATTTAACCCAATCACCACCAGGTGGCAGCGGGCAGCTATAGAAAGCGCGCTGGGGAGCAGTTGTGATTAGGTGTGCTGCTCAAACACACCGCAAAACTATGCCGTGAAAGTATACCCTTAGAAAAAAAAAATCCTGAATCAATTTATATGTAAAGACTATTCATTTTATTTCTGCAATTGTACTAACATTGGACAGATCTGATTAAGAATAAACATTTAAATGTAAATAAAAGTACAATATATTGTGAATAGGATTTCTATCAGCTCACCCTATTATTTTTAGGAGAAGCTAGAGGATCCGTCATCCAGGCTCCAAATCTGGTCCCTGAAGTCTTCACAGTCATTGGTCCCGTGATCTTCATCAGCTTGCCACACGCTGTAAACATGTCACACAGCTCTCATCATACATTATCTAATAATATGACGGGAATACATATCTATCTGTTGGATTGTTGAAATATTTTAGATGTACACGTTTAAATCCTGTGTGCAACAGCTTGAAGCTGCCAGCACTGAATATTGCCTTTGCTGTTGAAGAGAAACAAGGGGAGAATATCATGCAAGTGCATCTCATTCATCGTTGTTTAATATTTGTTGCTCCTAACCATCTTGCCGGAGTTCTAATTGTGCCAAATGAAAGTGAGGCACACATTTTATATGTTGAAATAATTATTTACCAAAGCAAAGATTTAGCTCAACACATTTCTTTGTAAATCCTCACAGGCTTTTACAGCTGTCTGACCATTTTCTATTGGAATGCACAAGTTAGTTATGCTCCCCTGTCATGGAGCGAAAAAGGGAAATTGAAAATACCCTCCATCTGTGAATGTTGTGAGCATGCTAACTTGAAAAATAAGTGAGGTACTGCCTTTAATTTTGGTGTGAGACTGCATATAGGCGTCATAAATGTTCCTTTCGAATATTGGTTTGCTACATTATAATCCAACATAGTCGCCACGAGCAGCCACATCTAGATGTAAGAAAGTTTCTTATAAAAAAATTGGGATGCTATGTTAAAATCCAAGGTGGCTGCCACCATGTATATGTAAACCCTGTGAGCTAGATTACCTGAACAATAAGCATTTTGCCAACTTCCTGTTTGGTGTATGGCCGCATCCTGATGTGAGAAAGGTTTGTTTCAAAAACTGGGATGCTATGTTAAAATCCAAAATGGCCACCACCATATATATGTAAAGTGGTCACCTGTATCACTTGAGGAAGCTTTGCTTTCTGGGTTTTATATTGCTTAAAAATAATTTCCTCAAATGATTGGGGTGGCTCATGGGGTGGCTTAATCTTTGGCCATGGCCACCATTGGCCACCACCTGGCTCCACCACTGCACCTGGTGGTGGATAACATTGATCCCTCTACTCGCCAGGATCGGTCACTCTGTGCCACCTTGAACAAGAAAAATCAAAACAAAACTGTACTTCTATTCTTATATACAATGTAGCACCCACTTAGCTTTTTTAGATTTTTCTACCTGGATTATTGAGCATGCATCAGGGCTAAACCTTAATGGGTGGAGTAACATAATCACAGCTTTTTATTGTCAAATGTTAAATGCCAATGCAGAAAACAGAATAAAAAATTCTAGCTGATCAGTTTACATTAGACATGTGAGACTCACTGAGTTTATTCATGCAGCTGTGGAGTCTGTTCTCCAGGTTTAGGACCTGCTGCTGCAGCTCCTCATAGTCGTAGGCTCCCATCTCCTCCTGGATGCCCATTAACACCCCAGACAGGTTCCTGATCTCCTCTTTAAACACAGATATGAGCTTGGCATCTGTCTTGTACTGCTCAAGGACAGGAATCAGAGGCTGAAGGGATTCCATCTTTCCCTTCAGATCCTAAAACACACAAGTAGAATTATTAGTTCATGTCATATAAGATAGAAAAAAATACAGGTACAGTACTTGCATCTAATTTAAAGTATTGAATCTAGACGTACAAACAATTGCCCACTTCCTAATTGTCTTCAACAAAAGAGAAGTCTAGATTCACTGCTATATAACTTTTCCCCCCACAAATAGCCTTGTTAAATGAGGGAAAGTTGTATCTGTTGTTCATTTTAATGGAAAAACAAAAGAAAAAGTGACATTTAATGATATTTCCTCTAGTTATTTAACAGTCAACAATGGCGTACCACAAGGCTCAGTCTTAGGACCCACCCTCTTTACAATCTACATAGGTAAACCCTCCAGTATACTCCTGCATCCGTCCGTCCGTCCAAGTGTAAGTATGCCCATACTGTACACAGAGAGTTCAGACATCATACTCAAGCATCCACCCTGAGCAGCTGCAGTCAGCTCCACAGACAAGGAGCGTTTACCTTCTAAACAAATTGAGGTTGCTGATTGGTCATTTGCTGACACGCCTACTGAATTGATTGACAGGTTGGAAAAAAATACAAGAGCTGGCAGCCTCAGCCGCAGCGGTATTCTGTGTTTATATGTTGTTAATAAAAAGTTCTTAAAAAAAAACAACAAAAAAACAGGGAGCACTGGTCCTGCAGCCAATCAGAAAATCTCCAGACCCTCCTGTAGCCATGCTGGACCTGAGTTTAATTTGCTTGTGACAAATTCCTTAATTTCTCACCATTTTAGTCATGGCATCAACGGAGGAGGAAGAGATCACTTGCCTCTTGGCAAAAAAACAAAACAAAAGAAAAGGCCATATCAGGGATGAAGAAGAGGAATTTAATACATTGGTGTCACATACAAAACAGTTCGCCGCTGGGCAGTTTATTGTGCGACACCGCGTACGCGGTCATAAAAATTGAGCTTTGCGCGTACATGCCCTGTGGGAATACGCTCGTACCTCCGCGTACGTACGTGCGTACCTCCGCGTACTGACTGACGTACGTGGGAGTACACTGCAGACTTTATGTAGGTTAGTGCATCCCTGATGCATCCTTAAATTTCTATGCTGATGACACAGTTGTTTATTGTCAAGCTAAAACAGTTGCTAAGGGTTTCCAGCTTTTGTAATCCGCCTTTGACATCATCCAGTCAGATTTGTTCCATCTCAAACTTGTCCTAAATGCTGATAAAACCAAAATGATGCTTTTTTCAAACAGGAAGTCTGTCCCAGAAGTTCTTCCTCTGATTTTATCCTCAAATGGTGTCCCCATTGAGTTTGTCGATTTCTATACATATTTGGGTATCTTGGTTGACTCACATCTCTCTTTTAAGCTCCATATGGAAAATCTAGCAAGGAAACTGAAAGTTAAACTTTTTTTTTCTCCAGAAATAGATCCTGTCTAACTCTGAATGCCAGGAAACACCTTGTAACTGTGACTTTCCTTCACTCCATTGACTACAGTGACATTATTTACATGAACGCACCTACAAGCACCCTGCAGATGCTGGACACTTTCTATCATGGTGCACTAAGATTCATTACTGTAACTATCATTCCCATCACTGCACCCTGTATTCATTGGTTAACTGGTCAACATTAACTTCATACAGACTCTCTCACTGGTACATTTTCATCTTTAAATCACTTCTCGGTCTGCTGCCTTCATACATCTCCTCCAACATATCTCTGTGTGAGTGCAGCTACAGCGTGCGCTCTCAGAACATTATTACCTGCAGTGTTCCCTCAGTACGGACTGAACTAGGCAAAAGGGTCTTCTCCTACTCTGCTCCTGTTTCCTGGAATATCTTGTAAAAAGATCTGAAGCTCTCGACCTTGACCTCTATAAGTGGCTTCAAACATCTGGTAAGTTTATGGCAAAAATCAATGCAGACACGTTCCTGTTTTTAGTTTTCGGCTACACCGCCTCATAATCTAGCTGTTTTTTTTGCTACTTTTCCCTTTTGACTGTCTTTTTGGTTGCCATTTTATTTTAACTTGTTTAAAAATGTGTATGCCTCTTTTATGATTGTCTATTGTCTTTGTCGTTATCCACCGACCGTTGTCATCAGGTCTCTCTTGTAAATGAGTCCCCGAGGCTCAATGGGATTAACCTGTATAAAGAAAGGTTGAATGAAAAAAAAAACATAATTTACAGAACGAAAAGTTGACATTTTAATTATAAAACAAAATCAACAAAACAAAACAACAAAAATTAAAGTAGGAAGTGAGAATATGTCTATTATTGTTGCAATTTTAGTCTAAAAAACTTACACTTGTGAGACAATGGTTATTTGTCACAAAAGAAAAGCTCTTATTTGTTTTTCTTCATCCGTGAAGCATTTTATTGATGATGGCATTAGATGTCTCATAGGGTGTTTTGAAAGCAAGCGCTGAAACACGTTATTATCTTGAGCCTCATTTGCACACGGCCTGTCTAAAAATATATTATTGGTATCTAATTTCCTCCATAGGCACATATTCTAGATTAAGCTCAGTTTAGTAAACATTGTAAATAAATTCAAATTGGGCAAATTTATGATTGTTTGTTTATTGTTCAGATGAAGTGAAAGTTATTTGTACCAACGCCCCCCATAAAACTGCAGTGACATGAAGCACATAAAAGCCTGAGCTGTGTGGCTTCATTGATTTCTACTGGTGTGGTCTGTTGTGATTGGTGACTGTAGCTCCAACACTTCACAACCCAGCTCAGATCTTTGTTTCTTTATGTTCTGCCCAAACAGATGCATGGTGTGAGGTTTCCTCCCACAGTCCCAAAACAAGCCTTTTAGGTTATTAGGTAACTAATAGTCACTAGGTGCAAGTGGCAATGCAAATATCTATCTCTTCTGTTACTATGATGCTTTGCCATGAACTGGATCTATCCAGAGTACCTCCTGCACATTGATGTTGCTGATGGGCACCATTTCCCTGTGACCCGCATGGAAAAGTGAGTAAAACATTGGATGGATTGATAAATGGATGAATGGAAGCACGGATGCACTCGCTCACACATTTATTGATGAATAATGTGAACTATAACAAATATATTCCCAGTCAAATTTTTGCCTCAGGGAAAATTATTGGGCTCAACAAGAAGTTTGTAGAGTTGTGTTTTCTTCAAATAGTATCTCACTGCTCTGCAACTGTTGCCGACTAATTAACGAGTTCACATTTTTAGAATGATCTTTTCGTGCAGTCTTGCTGAATTCCGAATGCTTGCAACCAAGAAGTTTCAGACAATTTTGAAAAACTGTCACCTAGAGTGTATCATAAATCAAATTATTGATAAAATAAATCTATTTTCTGATCAAAAATATGAATTTTACTGGTAATTATAAAGCTAATATAATAATTTTGAAAATTAGGCCCTGTACACACATAGCCTGGTGTTTGAAAAACGAATATTTGCACACAAAAAATGTCTCTGTCCATACATGTTTGGATGTTCGTCTACATGTGCCGTTTATTTCACTACAGAGCGTGTAATGAATATGCTGAACCCATAGGTGGCAGTGTAGTAGCAGTGTAGTGCAGTCACAACCCTTGAACTCAGCCGCGACTTCCTGTTATTTATTTTCCTTTCTTTGGGTGGACAGACTGCAAGGTTGAACTACTAAAATACCGTGTTGGAGTACAAAGTTAATAAAATGCAGGAAAATGTCGACTGGGAATCATGTCAGAGCAGGTATGTTGACTTTTTAGTGCTTTTTTTTCTCCGAGCATGTGACGTCAGCTCCAGCTGGAGAACCGGCAGAACCGGACTTTCAGCTCCAGCTGGAGCTGAAACGTCCGTTCTGAAAGTCCACACGCAGACGCGAAAGCGGAGAGTTCTCAAATCTTCACTTTGGCCGGAGTTTTGTTATTATTCGTTTATAGTTACATCAACCGGCGTTCACGTGTGGATGAAAGGCTAAACCGCATGCTAAACTGTTCGGTTTTACTGATAAACGGCTACGTGTGTACAGGGCCTTAGTCATCAATCTGCAGCTCAATTTCAGCATTTTGGCTATTTGGTAAATGTTTTGTTGCATTTAACTGATTTGTTTGTTAAAAAAAAAACAGGTTAGAGAACGTTCTGATGCTGCTCAATAATCCAGGTAGATACATCTAATAAGGTTGAGTCAGGTCCTCTGGATGGATTCTTCAAAGAAGATTGTCTCAACTTTGTGAGATAAATTAGATAAAATTAAAAGTAACTAATATCAATAAAGGCAGTTTATTTACATAACATTTACTGTTAATGAATACATTGTTTCCTCTTATGCAACACTTATAATACGGCAAAACTGTTACATATAATCACAAATAACACAAAACAACTTTTTCCTTCATCTATTACTAGAATATAGTTCAGGTCATATTTATTCCAAATGACAATAGTTTTTCTTAATCTAATCTGAAGGCGAGGTCAGTGAACAAGGCCAGGCTGATTCTGGCAGATCTTGATCATCTCATGGTGAGTTCAGGTTGCTTCCATCTGCACAGGTATCTGCAGCCCAGATGTAGAATGAATAGACTGAAAAACTCATTCATCCCTGTAGAAATCAGGTTCTCAACAAACTGATGATTTCATGCATTATTTTAATGTCTTAATGTCTTGTATGGATGTTTTGTGTGTATACTGACTGTGAAACAAATTGCCCTTCATGGATAATAAAGATTCTTGAAGTTGAATCTGTTTAATATGTTGTAACAAGGCTAGTGATAAAAATATTCAGTGGTGAGTGCATGCATGTGAACAATTGAGCTTCCATATGAAAAAAGTGTTTCTCCTTATAAAACTCTTTGCCTTTGTGTAGGTCAAACAATCCTCAAAATGTCCAAATGTTTTTGTTTGAACACTTCTTTTTATTTTTTCGGCAGTGGAGTACAGTATTTGGAATATTCCTACCCCGAATGTGTTTGTCGAATCGCATGCCTCTCGTGGATTTTTGGCAAAGATCTCTTGTTCTGACGTTTCTCCTTGAGTTCAACATCAAACAAAAATGCGCACCTGAAAGTTTTTGTTGACGAGCGTCTTCCTGTCCGCCTCGATCTGCCGAAACTTTGACCGCAGTCCTTTGATCTGGTTCTCCATCCTCATGATGTACTGAAAGTCTCGCTGCGTCCGCAGGTTCAGCACCTCGATCGACTGTGACATGTTCTGCACCTTTTGAAAACAACGAGACGGTGCACGATTGATTTTTACGTCCACCGGCAGATTAAAACGTCCTTCTTCAACTGTTTTGTTGCCTGCTTTGCCCTAACTTCCCATGGAACAAATCAACATTTTGACCTCCAACATGATTGTACTTCAACAAACCAGCAGGATATAGAAGCTTCAGATGTATTTTGCATGCAAACAAGATTGTTCCGGGGTCGATTTCTAACCATCTTAACTCAGTTTTGAGTCTGGGTTCTACTTTTAAGGTCACAATTTACAAACATTGTTTGCTTTTTTTTTTAAATGTCACTGCTTTTGATACATTTCAGAAAAATTAATCAATTCAGATGCATGGCAGTAGCTTTTCGTGCTTTAACAAAAAATCCTGAGATTTGTGGGGCATGGGAACAAGAAGAAATGCTGCCTTTTCTCTTTGGCTCTAGTTGTAATAAACCAACATGGCTGGAGCACATCAGAGAGAAAGCAACACACTCATGCACTGTGTTCTTTTCTGACACTGTAGACTGATCCTGAAATGGCGTTACTGATACCCCGAGGCAGCTTAGTACATTAGTGTCAAAAGGCCCCCTTAAATGATAGAGAACATGCATTGGCATACACCGCCAAATGTAGGTTACAGTAATATTTCTCACACAGTGTTTGACCTAAGGCAAGAAATCCCTTTGCAACATATAATTTGCTTAAAACTACACACAACCATAGTCATGTTTAAACAATGGTTTGTGGATCTATTAATAGTTAGCATCCTTAAAAAAATAAAATAAAAAAATATATATATATTGTTCCATATTTTCTTAACAGAGAACTTTGCGCAGCCTGATGGTTTACTCGTGGTTCATATAGTTTCTAAACGTAGAATGGGAGGCAGCACCTTCATGTATCAGGCTGCTCTTTAGTGGAAACAACTTTCAGTTCCTTTCTGTGGGGTTCACTCTGTCTATTTTTTGGAGTTAGCTTCAGACTTTACTTTTGACAAATTGTATTAGGGTTAGCTTTGGTTTCCTGAGCAAACCCCGCTTTAGGTTCAGGCTGCTGGAGGACACACTGACCATTTTTTTCCTCACTCTTCCATTTTTACTCTTTCTATTCTCCATGTTTGTTCATTCAGTCGTTGCTGCCTTTCGCTTTGCTTCCCCTGCGTGTCTTCCCAATAGACTCTATGCCTGACCCAATAATTCTGTATTTGTCTTTTCCCTGTCCTCTTAATAACCCCATACAGCTGAGGAAGATGGCTGCCCATCCTGAGTCGAGCTCTGCTATTCTTCCTCTTCTAAACAAATCATTTCTTTCATTGTTACCAATAAGCTGCTCATGATGAGGATTACTTGCACACTGAAGGAAGGTTTGACACAATATGAGAGCTTCTTAAAGTAGATAGGCAATATTTTATTGAATGACGTTTAAAATTGATTGTATTATAATGCAATTTATTCCAATTGTTGCACTCTAGGATGACGTTTGTTGTAAAATGGCACTGTATAAATAAACAACTCAACTGAAGATTTTTCTCAAAATTTAACATTTTAACATTTGATAGTTGCATTAATTGAAAAAAAATAAACAAATCAATAAATAAGGAGGGTACTCCAGCCTTATTAAGGTGCAACGATTAGCACACTCGCCTTCTCAAGCTGTCATTTAGCTGATATCATCCATGTAATATATGCAAAAGTGGAAAGTAAAGCTATGGCCCAGGATGGTGCAATCTCTTTGGGGATTACGGCAACAAAGTGCCACGACTGAAACCTGATGTGATTGTATGAATGTAGGTGTGCAGACAGCTTTGTATGTGTGTGTGTATGTGTGCATGTGTGTGTGAGCATGCGCGTGCCTTCTCCAGGAGCTGGCGGAGCTGTCTGCCTTTGGCATCTCTGGAGCAGAGATTCTGTTCAGGTGCCACCACTGTGCAGAGACAGCGCCCATCTGCATCCTGAGCCGAGCTGTACACCTGCCAGCCCTCCTTCGGTCCGATGGTCTGCACACAAAGACACCCGCACGCTTGTGAATGCACAGCACACATTTCCATGGACACAACTGTCACAAACACTGATTTATTGTGAAACTGCTGCACGTAGTTGATCAACTTTTGATATTTGTGTTCCTCATGGGGTCGTCCATTCCCCTGCTTTGTTTTCCTTCAGCTCCAACACCAACCGAATTCCACCAATTTATAAAACGTCTCGGTTTTAAAGCAACAAAGCGATCTGTTGATAGATGTTCCTCTGTTCTCAGAGTTTTGTCTCCAGTGAATAGTCTTTTCAACAATTGTTTTCTGGCCTTGATGAATAACCCAAGTGTTGACATTTTGCTGTTTCTGCTCAATAACCGTTTCACAGAATAAGAGAGGAGAAACAGATAAACCTGATTCATGGTTTGTTTCCCCTGAACAAACATGCTCTCCAGAGAAAAAGTTCTAATCTTATATTACAAACATTTTTTTTAAATGAAGAGCCAGTGGAGAAAGATTGTAATGTAACAGCATCAATTGACAGAGTGAGTCAAGTGGAAAACTAGTTTAGTTCCAAACATATTGATCAAAATAACGCTGTTTACTGTCAGCACGGGAAATTAACTTTAACAGTGGATGAACATTTATCTCTGCTATCTGCCTTTTTTTTGGGCAGACAGCCATTTTTTATTTTGTCTGAATTTTGCTCCACATCATCAAACAAAATCTGGAGGTACAACCGGATATGAAATGTGAACGATCCATCGAACTTTCAAGTAAGTAAGTAAGAAAAAATTAAAGCGCTTCCCCAGTGCTTCCCATTCTTTCTCTCCTGCCGGCCGGAGCCATTTAAAGAGCATTTGGCAGTGACTGCCAAGGATCATGTCCCCTCTGAGCTGAAGAAAACTTCAGGAGACCGCTCAACCTCTGGCTCATGTTCTTCACCCACAGAAAGGCTGTTTAAACAGAAATCTGTTCAATGAACAAGCTCAAGTTATACCAGGTTTGATTTGTTTTTCCAAATAAAAAAGTGATTTTTGGAGATCAGGATTAATTGGTTTAGTGATTTTTTTTCCAAATCTGATTGGTGAATTGGACTTTAATTGTATTTTGGAATAATAACTCAGGCATTTGAATAGAAAGTATTAGGCGATGAAAGGAAAATCCTCAACTCGTCTTCTCAGCATTTTGCTGTGAAAAACTTCTAAAAATAATCTACACATCTTTTAAAATGGGCTTTCTGTCTCTTGAGTGATGCACACCCCCCCCCCCATTCCTCCCCCTCACATTTCCTCATATTAGAATGGTCCTGTCTCTCAGCCAAGCCAGATGCACTCCCCCCTTCTGTTTTTGTTTATGAGGACTTTATCCCCACTCACTAAATAATTATAACATCTGGTCCTTTTTTGTTTTACACATTCAGATCCGAAGGGGCAAACGACCTTTCCCCTTCTTCTGAGCAATAATTTAAAAACATTTAGTTGCCAGTTCCAGTCAAGGCGAGTATAGAGGAAACTGCTTTGCAATCAAGGTATTCTCTGCATGGGTGGGACAAACCTAATCGACGGATGTTCTTGGTAATCAGCAAGCTGCTCCCTCCAATTTACAATATTGCTCCCAAATAGATTTATCTTAGATATACATTTGTTGGAAAAAAAAAAACGCCCCTCGCACTGTGATTGCTGGACATGGGCACCAGCAACCCCCGTGACCCATAAATGGAAGAAACTGGTAAAAGATAATGGATGGAAAAAAATAAAGAAGGCAAAGGTAAACAATGCATACTGTTTAGTGTATCTGCTTAGATGTAGACATATTTCACATCAAGTCCCAACAAAACACTTTTTCCTAAAAGTGAAATGATAACTCTGCTACGAATATCAACATCCACTAATGTATAAAACTTTAAATACAAAAACCACCCGCTTCGGATGTTATCAGTCCATTAAATGGGCGCTATCATCTGTTATCATCCCCATTCGTATCGGTCAACATGCCCCTGTTGTACCTGTTACAAGGTTAAAGGTACGTTATCACCGTTACAACGGATGACAACATGCTCCGTCTTTAGCTACGTGGTTAGGTTAAGGTTTCGATTTAAGTTTCTTCATTTAGGTGTTAGGGTCCTGGTTAGGTTTAGACACAAGGGTAACTGGGTCAGGGGCGTAACTTTAGGTCTAACATTGGGGGGGTTGTGATTAACAATAAACACGAAAAAATTGTACACGTCATCGCCACGCGACGCGTCAGCTTTGTCCTGATCAAGATGGCGGCGACAGGACCCAGCCAGTACGAAGAACTTCACAAAGAAACACGGTAAAAACAATTATTTCTTTGCGAGAAAAAATATATTACTAAGCTGACTTTATAGAAGACGTGTTCCTGAGTTTAACGAAATGTTCAAATCAGCTGGATTAAAAAAAAAAAAGTTCGCTGATTTTTATGCAGGCGCCAGGCGGGTCAAACCGGACGCTTTCTTTCTTTAAATTTAGCTAAATAAACGCTTAAAAATATACAGTATTTCTTCGCTGACTTATGGGTGATAGTAGACGTACTCCTGAGTTTAACGAAATGTTCAAATCAGCTGGATTTAAAAAAAAAAGTTCGCTGATTTTTATGCAGGCGCCAGGCGGGTCAAACCGGAGCTTTCTTTCTTTAAATTTAGTTAAATAAACGCTTAAAAAATATATTTCTTACCTCACTACAGCAGACGGGCTCCTGAGCTGAACCAAATGTGAAATCAGCTGGATTTAAAAATCCGCGGTGTGGTTTATGAGTGGTATCTTGCAAACAAAAACAGCTACCGGTACATCCATAGGTCGGGCCTCTGTGACCCGAGCGTTCAACTTTAACACAGCAGGAGTGACACAGTAATGTTTCACATTACAGAAAACAGCATAACATATGTGATCATGATATATTGCAAATTACCACACTGTTCATGAATAGAAAACACATGATGCTTCTGATTATATTTGTATATTAGCACAAAATCAAAGATAGAAATAGTCTCTTTTGAGTGAATCTGTCCTTTGATTTAAACTAATAAAATAAACTGTGTTAAATGTCTGGTTACTGAATGATCAGTAAAAGTCATCTCTGGAACAGTTCAAAAATACACAGGTGTATCAGAGTGGACACGGTCATGCCCACTACATCTCCCCCCTTTTGGAAGCCATCGCCAGTCCTTGGGGATGGGGTCCAACACGAAAGGAACATTGAACTGTCTCTGATCTTGAAGTAATCCAGCAAGTGGAAAAGAAAAATCAAAATTATAATCCCATAAAGTTTTTGGAAATTCCATACTGTTCGGAGGTAATCCCATTGCGAAAAGCTTTTAATCCCTTGGAAAACTGAGTCTGTTAACTCTTGGAAAACAAAGTCTGTGATCCCTTGGAAAACAAAGTCTTATAATCCACAGCGGTAATTCCACAGCAGTAATTCCACAACGATTAGTTTTGTTGATTGATCAGCAACAATTGTTTTCATAATCAGCATGTAGAGGGGATCCCTCGATTGACGCAGAGGAGGCGACCCTTGGATGAAGGTTGAAGACCAAGCGTTGGAGCTGCAGGTCCCCACATCGAAGGTTGTTGGCTGGTTGGTTTCCAGTCAGTGCCACTCTGGTTCTATGTGTCATGCAATTATGTGGTTTTTTAGGTGGGCTTATGATTGGGATTTTACATTAGGCCCTACCTATATGCACCTGGTATGTAAGCTATCATGGTTTAGATCAGCTACGATTACCAATTAAGGGGTGGATCAATTCTTGTAAAATTAGAAATAGGGATCTATACCTATAAAATTTTGGAGGGCTTCTGTAACGAAGGCCTCTAATTCCAAACTGTTCCTCCATTCATTACTTAGTTTAGGTTAAACTAAAGAAAAAAATGAAATATAGTTTGATCTAAATGTCTGTTGTCTTTTAGACGCTGTTACTTGCATGAGTTTGACTTCTGCTGGTTTATTCTACAATACAAGTGTGCTCTGAAATCTAGGACATGAGTCAGGGTAAGCTGTTCACTCTCTTCTCTGTTTTGTCTGCAACCTAGACTCAACAGGCCAGTCCATCTGGCTGTTTATGTAAACAGTTTTCCTGTTGTCCGTCAAGAGTCTTTCTGCCTATGGAATTAAACTTCCATCTTTTATTTTGTTAGTTCAGCCAGTAGTCATTAAGGAGGTGGGGAAGACCCCGCCTCCCATATAAAGGTCATTTCCTGCATTTTTTTCTTTAGTGTTTTGGAGAGAACTAACTGACAACTGGTTTCTCTCCTCTGGGAAAGCTGGAGACGTTCCGGTCAGTGTGTCAACTCGACCCACGTTTCAGCTGGAGCTACAGTAAAGCTTACTGTAACCCACTCACTCATTTCTGAAAGAATTTGTTTTCTGAAGTTTTACTTTGAAAGTTCAGCCAGTGCGATTGGGGCCTGTTCCTGCCGGTGAAAGCGTGCTCCCGGTTCGTCTGATCCAGCCATACACGCACGAAGTCGACTGGACCTGAGCGGGTCCACACAGCCCGTTAGTGTCCACAAACTTCTCAGTCCTCACCTCTAGACGTCTCGTCACCAGGTAAAGAGGCTTGTTTGTATGCTGCACGTGTCGGAAGTACAGCTGGACCTGTTTGGGGAAGGCTGCCACCCTGGTTGTTTCAAAATAATCAATTTCAGTTAACTTAGCTTTCATCTTCTTCCTCCTATTTCTTATTTTTCATAAGCTTTTAATCTGTCAAGTAATGTGCCAACAGTTAAATCCTAACTGTCTGTTTGTTTTAATTTGAATTCTTGTCAACGTAGTTATTAAATCAGAGCTAATATCGATACAAATGTTTAATGTAATTTTTGTGATAGTTTCAATAAAAGGTCTATTTTTCTGGTAGACCAACATAAGTTGAAGTCTCTCGTGAAATTACATTTCTGGCTAATCACATCACAGATTTATTGATTTATTCTGAAAAAGTTGAGACCCCGTGAACTTGGTGGCAAGTTTGTGCAGATAAAAGTCTGCTCAGACCTGCGCATCTAAAACTATAGGTAAGTCCTATATCTCTACAATAATGGTGGTCCAGTAAGTGTTTAAATACCTTACCCCACATTATTCGTTACATATTGGTGGCCGCGTATTGATCTTCTGAAAGATTAAATTGATTAAGTTGTTTTTGTAGCTTATTGTTACGGTGTTGTTGGCATTAGTTTGCATCCTGTTGTGGACTTATGGAATAGTTTTGGCTGGTGAGTGTCTCAGAGATTGCTAATCGTGGCATTGTCTGGTGCGTTTCCCGTTAGAATTATTTTTTCTTTCACATTCCAACGTATGCTTGAGGCGGATGAGTGATAAATGTTGTGTCTGTGTTTGTGAGACGTTCATAACGTGTCGCGAGGCTGCATGCATTTTTCATTGTTGTGACCGCCGTGTCACGATTCTGCTTCATTCTATTACATCTGCGGTTTGCTGTTGAAGGTCTGTTTCGATCATTTGCTGCTCCATTTTTACCTAATCTGTTACAATGTGTTGTTAGCTGAGGTTCGGGTGAAACCCACTCCGCTTTTGGACCGGACGGGTTCCGGTTCCGAGTGACGTAAAGTCCGTTGTTGTACACAGTTAGCGTGCTGCCTTCTTTGGGGGGCGTGGGAGTTAGCCTGGATGTGTTGAGCTCATTTACAGAGTTTTCTGCGGTGTAAAAATACGTTTATTTTGTGAAAGTGTGTCCAGTTCTTTGGGTCAAGCTAGTCGTTAGCGGTACCGAGACAAGATGGCTGCTTAAAACGCTGTGATTGGTCCATTGTGTGTCGTGTTCAAGAACGTTGGTTTCTGTAGACTGCTGGTTGTCAGATTCATTTATGTACACATTTCTGACGGTTTATTTGTGTTGTTTGAGTTCTATGCACGTGATATCGTCGAAGACTGGCTTAACCGCGGTGTTTTGCGATATTTATGACTGTTTTAGAACGTTGAAAAGTCCGTTCCACGCTTTTGTTCGACCGACCATAGGTCCGTGAACACACCGCACCGCTCGAACGGCGCGTCACACGTGGGTGGAGTTAGGTTTGGAGGACACAGTTTCCCATGAACACTTGGGTTTTAGAACTACAGTTCTGTCTTCGCTGTGATTGGTCGATTACGCTGTAAGTGTTGACGCTTGCGCAGTGGGTGAAGCCCCGCTCCTCGTCAACTTTCACTTCAGCTGCTTGTCCCAGACAAGTTTCAGGCTTGTTTGTCCATTACTGTCATTGAAAAGACTGCTTCATCGCGGTGTTTTTGAGATGTTGGTGGATGTATGAGTACGTTGTTCAGAAACTACCGATCGCCATGTGACCAGGTCACGTGACACCGGCAGTGGCAGCTACTTTGAAGGCCCGACCTTTTTTCTTTTAAACGCAGTTTAAAATGTTTCACAGTCCAACCGATTTTACTCACATAATTTCATTTTTGTGAGAAAGGGGATACTAGAGTTTTGTCACGTCAGGGCTCTGGGCTTTCTGATTTGCTGTTTTTGATCCGTTGTTAGACGTCTGTGAATGTTTGGCAGCTCACGGCTGCGCTCACAGGTGATAACAGCGCCTCTATAGCGGTCAGAAAGAGAATTGCGGTCGCTGTGATAAACTTATCCAGCGCTGCACACCCCCACCTGCTGGGTGCTGGTTGCATTAGACTACAGTTTGATGCAATTCAGTCTGAGGTCAACTTTCCTGTTTTTTTTTTTTAAATAGGGTGTATGGAGTACAGTTGACGTAACACACTCACAGCACCTTTTCATTTGATTTTCACATATAATCAAATGTTGATGGCAGTACAGTTACACAGATTTAATACAGACTTGTCTGCTTTTTGATAAAACTTGACACTTTTATCATCAATTCTGTGCATAACAAGCTGAATGTCCCTGTTTAGTTTAAACTGCAAGGTTAAAATAACACACATGAGGCGTCCTTTGTTTTGATTTTCACAAAAATCTCACGACAGCCATTTTTGTTTGACCTTGTCACAGGTCGAAAGTTAATAGGAATCACTGATTTTTATTTAATTTCACATCTTGGACTCCATGTTGACTACCGCAGGCATCACATGGTGAGACTGCACACTGTGAAATAAGACCCACTTTACTTGATTTTTCACAGAAAATCAGTACAAAGATGGACGTTCAAGCAGGTGCATCAACAAATTGTGGGCTTGATTCATCATTTGATAGGCACTTAGCTGCAAAGAACGTCCTTCAGGAACCAGGTGAACATCCCCTGGTGTTTTACGACAGGCTCCTCTCTGTTTACACAGGGGATAAAACTGTCCCTGGAATTGAGGAAGATTACCTGTTTAAAAGTCGTTTCACTTTGAATCTAATACCTTTCATAATGAAATGTGTTCGCTTCAATGTTAATTGCAAAGAGAGTACCATGGCAGAAATTAAACAATGTGCTGTGGAATTTTTTGACATGCTCGAACAGCGAAAAACACCCTCAGTGGTGTGCCCAGGTCAAAAGGTCACATCCCACTCGCAGGAAGTGGAAGAGGTTCCCTCTCCTTCAGAGTGCGAGAGGTCACAGGTTTTTCATAATAACAAACAGTGTTGGGTGTAACGCGTTACTTAGTAACGCGTTACAGTAATCACATTACATTTTGCAGTAACGTAGTAGTGTAACGCACTACTTTGAAAATGCCTGTAATATATTACAGTTACTAACAAAACCTTACATTCGTTACTTGCGTTACAATCAGGACCTTTCGGAGAATAGTTGTATTTATTTATTTTATTTACCTTTCGGAGAATAGTTGTGGTACGAGGACGACGGAGCGGACCATAGACATTATATATAGATATCTATGGAGCAGACTGTCACGTGGGGAAAACAAAGACGTACGCGATGACGTCGGAACGTTATACGTCAACGTACATAGACATATAAAGGTACATAGACATACGGCCTCTGTCACTAGCCTCGCGAGAACTGCCACCTGCAGTAAGCCTCGGTGGCAGTTCTCGCGATGTTGGGGCTGGCGCGGTCGAGAACAAACCCGGAAAAACACAGAGATGGATGTAACCACAGATAATATATACATATATATGTATATATCTATGGATGTAACGAGAGAGGACGCGTCCCTGCCAAAAAAGTTAAGACTTCGTGTAAATATGTTGAAAAATGGGACAGCGAATTTACTTTCCTAAAGTTTATTACGCGTTTTTTAAGATTTGTAACCGCGACTTTAGTGTCTCTCTCTCATGGGGGAAGGAACGATGTCCGTCAGCATGAAAAATCCGTCAAGCACAAAGGTAAGCCTGTCAGATTGTGATAACATAACTGGTTTGAAAGAGGCTGATAGGTAGTTATTTTAGATTTCTTGTAAACCTGTCTGTTCTGTTTTATTTTTTTAAAACAGAAGTTTTACATTTTGATATTGTCATACCTTTTGAATGGCACATTTACATATGCATTGTGCTTGTTATGTAGCACTGCTGTTTTACTTTTTCATCAAAAATGAGTGTCAAAAAGATCTCTAATATCATTATTGAAAGATAAAAATTAATACAGGTTAAATCTCAGGTACAGTATTAGAGTAATCCAAAAGTAATGTAACTAAGTTACTTTCAGAACTGAGTAACTAAGTAGTGTAATATGTTACTTTTTTTAAAAGTAACTAGTAATGTGTAACTAATTACTTATTTTGGGTAACTACCCCAACACTGATAACAAACAACAGCATGGTGCTACGAGCTGTAAAAGTGACTCTGATCGGTTCACGGGGAGTTCTGAACCCCCTGCCCCTCAGGTTGAAAACCTTGAGATGAGCAAAGAACCACACAAGGTAGGTGTTCGCCCTCTGGATGAACCCGGATGGTTCGGATCGAACCAAAAGAGTTCTCTCATGGATCTCACAGTGGGTGAGATTCGAAGGCGGATGTCTGGGAACCGTGACCCTTTGAAAAATGGTCTGTCCCGACATGTACCCCCGAGAAGCGGCCCTCCTGCCCCTGCCCCTCGAACTGCACTGTTCGAGACATGCAAAGAGTCACACATGCTCCAGATTATGGAAGCGGCGCCTCCGCGCGTGGACGTGACTGAGATTGTGAGTTGTTTGTCAAATGATTTGAATGTTACAGTGGTTGACCAAGCTGACACAACGTGTGACGTTGTCCTTGATGATAACACAAACAACGTTGTTCATCCTGATGAAGCGACGCGCAGCACTGCCTTTTGCAACAACTCAGTGCACACAGTTGACAACAACAACGTCAACACTGACATAAATGCTGACAGCAAACAAATTGCTGAAAATCCACATCCTGAAGGTCATGACGCTGACAGCGACGACGATTACACAGACAGAGTCACACGTACACAGAAACGTGTGGAAAAACCTGAATGGTTTCTGTGTAACTTTATAAAAAGGGGAATAGCTAAGAGAGCTTACCTGCCACTCACATTGGAAGGGGTCCTCGCGCAAGAAGCACTCCTGGTTTGCGGCTCAGACGTGTCTATCATGTCAGCCAAACTGTTTGAGGAGCTAAGGACCGCCGCTAACGATGTTGACAGGCAAATACCCTTTGTGAAAGACACTTATGGTGAGCAACAAGGCCTCGCAAAGACGAGAACATCCCTAATAGCCATGGTTCACATGCAGATTGGCGAAATGTCACTATACCACCCGGTGTATGTGTCTGATCATGACTCGCTCCAGACTCCATTTGTGGTTGGCCAGGATTTTATAAATCGCTTTGAAGCGATTATAAATTATGGCAATCAGACAATGTGGGCCACAGTGAGCAGTCCACTGCCAATCGTGGTGCCTCCCCAAGGTCAGGACACTGACTGTCTAACAGCAGGTACCGCTGTGGCCACAATGGATTCCCCAACCGAGACCACAAGCCCGGTAAGTGTACCTTCATATACAGGTGAGACAGAGGAGACTCAACAATTGGACCAGACTCTGGCCCATCACGAGGACCTCCTCTGCGAGCTGACACCTTCAGCACTCCCTGACCACTTCCTACCACAGGTAGAAGAGGGTGTGGTGATCCAAGGGTCCCACACCGATGACGCTCTACTGTCCTCTGGGACAGGTAATTCGGCTATCAGCCAAGCTTTCAATGAAACCTTGGTTCAAGAGCATTTGAATGTGGAACTACTCAGAGATGACATAGTTTTTACAGACTCAAAGGGCACCTCTTCATTCATGAAGTGGGAAGACACACGCCACAACGACAGTGACCCGTCGCAATCTGACCAGTCAGACACACTTGCGACTGTGCCAACAGTTGTGACACACCTGAATTACGCAGAAAGAGGTAAACATACAGAGATACGTTGGCCGAAACCTGAGAAGTTCCTGCGTACTGTCTACTCTGAACTGCGCAAACAGCATAAACTAAACAATGGCATCCTTTCATTCAACCTTTATTTATACAGGCTCGCCTCGTTGAGTCACGGGGACTCATTTACAAGAGGGACCTGTCTCACTCACACCAAACAACCATCCACTCTCACACTCACACCTAGGGTCAATTTAGAGTCACCAATCAGCCTAACAAGCATGTTTTTTGGTCTGTGGGAGGAAACCGGAGTACCCGGAGGAAACCCACGCATGCACGGGGAGAACATGCAAACTCCACCCAGAAAGGCCCCGGACCGGGATTTGAACCGGCAACCTTCTCGCTGAGAGGCAGCAGCTCTACCAGTTGTGCCACCGTGCTGCCCAAAAGTATCTCTGCACCAATCGCAGGTTGATTTACCAACTGAGCTACTGGACAACTAAAAGTATCTCTGCACCAATTGCAGGTTGATTTACCAACTGAGCTACTGATCCTAACTCGTGCCCATGGACGGACGTCCACACCTGTGCGCGTGGTCCCCCATGATCACAGGGGGGTGATGTTAGGTCATGCCCATGTCAAGGACAAAGATTTCAATAACCCCACAAACGACAAAGATCTCGCAAACTCACAGACTTCATGGGAAAACAAGGTCGTCCAAGCACAGGATAGTAAATAAACTAAACAGTTTAAACTATACTAGTTGCGAAAAGAAACCGTTCCAACTAGAACTTAGAAACGCTAAGCATAAAACCCACAACAAAAAACTAACCTTAACAACCGTTTAAATCTGCAGGATTTAATTGACATCGGTTATAAAGCTAAGAACTGTTTTTCTTGTGTGTGACACGTTGGAATCTGACGACCAGAGTGAGTTTGTTGTAGTGAAACGTTGTTTTTAGTTGCTTAATTGCTACTTTTGTTGTTATTGAAGTTGTTATTGTTTTCTGAACACTCCCAGCCAAAAGAGGTTTTGATTGTTGATAAGTTGAAGACTTAAATGGATTTAACTATGCCAACATGCTGTTCATTTTGTTAAAGATCTCAATCTTTGAAGAGTCATTGTAGATCAATACTACTTAAGGTACTATAATCTACACTGATCTCCCAATCATTTAGGTAGGACCGATTCGATCGTTTCTATTCTAGATCTATTCATTTTGATGAGTCTCGCCATAGACTTCAAAATTTATAGGGAATACCAAATCTTGCGTCGTTCGTCTAAAAGACAACAGACATTTAGACCAAACTAGATTTCATTTTTTTATTTTAGTTTAACCTAAACTAAATAATGAATGGAGGAATAGTTTGAAAGAAGAGGCCTTCGTTACAGAAGCCCTCCACATTTCTATAGGTATAGATCCCTATATCTGATTTTTACAGCATTGATCCACCCCTTAATTGGTAATTTTAGCTGATCTAATCCATGATAGCTTACATACCAGGTGCATATAGGTAAGGCTTAATGTAAAATCCCAATCATAAGCCCACCTAAAACCACATAATTGCATGACACATTGAACCAGGGTGGCACCGACTGGAAGCCATCCAGCCTGCAACCTTCGATGTGGGGACCTGCTGATCCAACGTTGGTCTTCAACCTTCATCCAAGGCCCGCCTCCTCTGCTTCAATCGAGGGATCCCCTCTACATGCTGATTAAAAACCATTCTTGCTGATGAAATCAATAACCCCCATCGTTGTGGATTTACCGTTGTGGATTATAAGACTTTGTTTTCCAAAGGATCACAGACTCAGTTTTCCATGGGTTAACAGACTATGTTTTCCAAAGGATTGAAAGCTTACCGCAATGGGATTACCTACGAACAGTATGGAATTTCCAAAAACATTATGGGAGTATAATTTTGAACTTTTTTTTGACTTTTTTTTTCCCACTTGCTGGATTACATAGAGGTCAGAGACATTCGGTGGTATCCTTTCGTGTTGGAACTCATCTCCAAGGACAGGCGATGACTTCCAAAAAGGGGGACTGTAGTAATACACCTCATCTCTGATATTGTAGGCTTGACCTTCAAGTACACCTCTCTGCATCTCTTTGAAACTCTCAGTGTTACACCTTCTTGAAACTCTCAAGGAGACAAATGGACACTTTTATTTTTTACAATTATTATGAATTAATGGACACTAATTAATCAGATTGAACTTTCTCTTTAATGTGTGTTAATTCAGAATTGATCAACAGTATATTTTGTCATTTTAATGATGATCTGTTACTTGCATGAGTTTGACTTCTGCTGGTTTATTCTACAATACAAGTGTGCTCTGAAATCTAGGACATGAGTCAGGGTAAGCTGTTCACTCTCTTCTCTGTTTTGTCTGCAACCTAGACTCAACAGGCCAGTCCATCTGGCTGTTTATGTAAACAGTTTTCCTGTTGTCCGTCAAGAGTCTTTCTGCCTATGGAATTAAACTTCCATCTTTTATTTTGTTAGTTCAGCCAGTAGTCATTAAGGAGGTGGGGAAGACCCCGCCTCCCATATAAAGGTCATTTCCTGCATTTTTTCTTTAGTGTTTTGGAGAGAACTAACTGACAACTGGTTTCTCTCCTCTGGGAAAGCTGGAGACGTTCCGGTCAGTGTGTCAACTCGACCCACGTTTCAGCTGGAGCTACAGTAAAGCTTACTGTAACCCACTCACTCATTTCTGAAAGAATTTGTTTTCTGAAGTTTTACTTTGAAAGTTCAGCCAGTGCGATTGGGGCCTGTTCCTGCCGGTGAAAGCGTGCTCCCGGTTCGTCTGATCCAGCCATACACGCACGAAGTCGACTGGACCTGAGCGGGTCCACACAGCCCGTTAGTGTCCACAAACTTCTCAGTCCTCACCTCTAGACGTCTCGTCACCAGGTAAAGAGGCTTGTTTGTATGCTGCACGTGTCGGAAGTACAGCTGGACCTGTTTGGGGAAGGCTGCCACCCTGGTTGTTTCAAAATAATCAATTTCAGTTAACTTAGCTTTCATCTTCTTCCTCCTATTTCTTATTTTTCATAAGCTTTTAATCTGTCAAGTAATGTGCCAACAGTTAAATCCTAACTGTCTGTTTGTTTTAATTTGAATTCTTGTCAACGTAGTTATTAAATCAGAGCTAATATCGATACAAATGTTTAATGTAATTTTTGTGATAGTTTCAATAAAAGGTCTATTTTTCTGGTAGACCAACATAAGTTGAAGTCTCTCGTGAAATTACATTTCTGGCTAATCACATCACAGATTTATTGATTTATTCTGAAAAAGTTGAGACCCCGTGAACTTGGTGGCAAGTTTGTGCAGATAAAAGTCTGCTCAGACCTGCGCATCTAAAACTATAGGTAAGTCCTATATCTCTACAATAATGGTGGTCCAGTAAGTGTTTAAATACCTTACCCCACATTATTCGTTACATATATATATATATATATATATATATATATATATATATATATATATATATATATATATATATATATATACAGGGAACCCCCGACCTACGAACGAGTTTGGGACCTAAGAACCGTTCGCAGGTCGATCCGTTCGTAGGTGGGGGGTGAAAGTAGCGTCTCGTTCGTAGGTCGCTATTCTGTTCGTAGGTCGCGGAAATACCGCTAACGGACCGCCGCGCCCACATTTAACAGCATGACACTGACATACTGGGCTATATACATGCACAGAACTTTATTTACAAGCACTTATCTAAACAATTACACCACACATGCATCCATAAACACCTGTACATCAGTAACTTCACATCAGAACTGCAGCAAATCAGCAGGAAATCTCATCAGCAAAATTATGTCAACAATCACACATGAGCACTTCTGAAAAGTGCAGCTTTTCACATCAAACCTGCAGCAAACCAGGGATTCCCATCAGCAAAATTATGTCAACAATCACACATGAGCACTTCTGAAAAGTGCAGCTTTTCACATCAAACCTGCAGCAAACCAGGGATTCCCATCAGCAAAATTATGTCAACAATCACACATGAGCACTTCTGAAAAGTGCAGCTTTTCACATCAAACCTGCAGGAAACCAGGGATTCCCATCAGCAAAATGTTGTCAACAATCACACATGAGCACTTGTCAAAGTGCAGCTTTTCACATCAAACCTGCAGGAAACCAGGGATTCCCATCAGCAAAATGTTGTCAACAATCACACATGAGCACTTCTGAAAAGTGCAGCTTTTCACATCAAACCTGCAGGAAACCAGGGATTCCCATCAGCAAAATGTTGTCAACAATCACACATGAGCACTTGTCAAAGTGCAGGAAACCAGGGATTCCCATCAGCAAAATGTTGTCAACAATCACACATGAACACTTGTCAAAGTGCAGCTTTTCACAGCAAAACAGCAGCAAATCAGAGAGTCACATCATCAAAATGATGTCAACAATCACACATGAACACTTGTCAAAGTGCAGCTTTTCACAGCAAAACAGCAGCAAATCAGAGAGTCACATCATGCAAAATGATGTCAACAATCACACATGAACACTTGTCAAAGTGCAGCTTTTCACAGCAAAACAGCAG
>JBBPBX010013577.1:18397-28636 GCA_038048925.1 Garcialebias charrua
CTCTGATGTGCAATGAACTACGACGCATTCTGAGTTATCATCGCTCTTTTATTTGATGGCACTAGGGCCAACATAGTGCTGCCAGTTGCCATTGTAATGAGCCACACCAGTTCAGCTGTTAATGGTTGTAATCCTCCAAATGATGTACGGTAATTATTTAAAATCAGATTGTTCGCGTTTGTGTTAGTTGATGCGTTTTTGTATTTTGTGTGTTCAGAGAGACTTGAAGGCTGTCGTCAGAGCCCTGGAAATGACGGAGGAGAAGATGGCGTCTTCGGAGCAAACATGCAGTCGGCTGAGAGATGAGCTGGAGGAGGAAGAGGACAAAGCTAAACAGGTGCAAAACGCAAACTAGTGAAATAATTGTGTTTATAATAACAGTCCATAAATACTGCTTTTTGTGTTTTTCATTTATGGGATATTTTTTTCCTTCTGGTGTCTGCTATCATTTTACAACCACGACATCATGCCTTATAGTGTTTTTTCTTTTTATGAATATGTTTGGATCAGAGTTGGTCATTAATACAAACTGAAACAACGAAAAATAGTTTTAACTTTTAGTTTTACTGTTTTCCCAGAATCACATTCTTTGAGCTTTTATTGAACAGAATTATTAGGCAACAAATACTGTAAATGGTTAAAGGTATAGAAGTAGCTCTGATGTGTACACTTTCAGATTACAGACCCTTTCCAAAGAATTAGAATATCATGGAAAAGTTGTTTAACTTCCATAATTCCATTCAAAAAGTTAATCTTTTACAAATGATAGATTCGGGGCCCACAATTTAAATGATTTTAAGTATTTATTTGTTTATCTTTACATAATTTGGGCTTCCAGCTCATGAAACCCACAAAAACAGGATTTCAAAAAATTAGAATACTGTGGAGAAATCAGCCCACACTACTCAGTTTTTGCAGGGGAAAAAAATTTTAAAAAAGAAGAAAAATTAGGATCACAACAAATCAATCAAAATATGGTACTTTCAAAATGATATGTCAATCTTCAATACTTGGTTGGGAATTTCTTTGCCTTAATCACTGCCTCGATGTGACGTGGCATTGAGGCAATCAGCCTGTGGCATTAACTGGGAGTTATGGAAGCTCAGATTTCCTTGATGCTTTCTGTCAGCTCTTCTTTGTTGTTGGGTCTGGTGCCCCTCATTTTCCTCTTGAGAATACCACATAGATTCTCAATGGGGTTCAGGTCCGGCCAGTTGGCTGGCCAGTCAAGCACTGTGGCATGGGCATCAAACCAGGTTTTGGTGCTTCTGGCGGCATGGGCAAGGGCCAGGTCCTGCTGGAAGATGAAATCTGCATCTCCGTACAGATAATAATAATAATAATAATAATAATAATGAATTTAATTTATAACGCACTTTTCATTAATGAAAATCTCAAATCTTCCAAGATCCTCAGCTGAAGGAATCATGAAGTCTAAAACCTTCTGGTAGACTGTTGCAGTGACCTTGGATTTAAGAAAGCAGAGTTTACCAACACCTGCACCGGACATTGCACCCCAAATCATGACTGACTGTGGATATTTCACACTGGACTTCAAGCAGTATGGGCTCTGTTCCTCATTCTTCTTCCTCCACACCCTTGGACCTTGATGTCCAAGTGAAAGGCACATTTTACTTTAATAGGAAAAGAGGACAGAGGAACCAGTTGTAGCCCATCTCCTGGATGAGTCTGAATGTGGTGGTTTTTGAAGCTGTGACTCCCGCCTCATTCCACTCTTTCTGGATCTCTGGCAGATTCTGGAATCTTCTCTGTTTGATAATCCGCTGAAGCCCATGGTCATCTCTTTTGCTGGTGCATCTTCTCCTGACACATTTTGCCCTTCCACTAGACGTTCCATTGATATGCTTGGACACAGCACTCTGTGAACAGCCAGCCTCCTTAGCTATGAACTTTTGTGGCTTACCCATCCTATGGAGGGTATCAATGATGGTCTTCTGGCCAGTTATGTCAGAGTCAGAGAGTCTTTATTGTCATTTGCACCGCATGTGGTACATGAGATGAAAACGAGATTATGTACACGAGGTCCCAGTTACATCCAACAACAAATGAAAGAGAAAAACAGTAATAACATCTAGAACTAACTAAGAAAAACATCAACTAGTAATACACAGCAGCACGAACATGAGTTTGTATGAGCAGATGGTCACAGATGAACACAGATGAATACAGCAACAAGAAAACAGATCAGCATCAGTATGATGTGATATTTTGCAGTGTTTATTTTTTATTTTATTTTTATTTATTCATGAGTCTAACAGCCTCAGGGTAGAAGCTGTTCCTCAGTCTAGTGGTTCTACACTTGATGCTCCTCAACCTCCGTCCTGAGGGGAGTGGGGCAAAGAGTGAGTGTGCTGGATGAGTGAGGTCTTTCATGATGCAGGTGGCTCTTTTCCTGCATCTGGAGGTGTAAATGTCTGTGATGGTGGGGAGACTGACTCCAACAGACTTCTGTGCAGCCTTCACCACTCTCTGCAGAGCTTTCCTCTCTTCAACTGTGCAGCCTCCATGCCACACGTTGATGCTGGAGCACAGGATGCTCTCCACTGCACACCTGTAGAACGAGGTGAGAACTGGGCTGCTCAGACCAGCTCGTCTCAGCCGTCTGAGGAAGTAGAGTCTCTGATGACCTTTCTTGATCAGGCTGGTGGTGTTGTTGCTCCAGCTGAGGTTATCATTCATGTGTACACCCAAGTATTTGTAGCTGGAGACCACTTCCACTGCAGACCCACCTATTTTCAGTGGGGCATGGGTGTGTTTGTTCCTTCTGAAGTCCACAATCATCTCCTTTGTCTTCTTCACATTCATGTGAAGATTGTTCTCTTTGCACCAGCTCTCCAGGTGTTCCACCTCCTGTCTGTAGCTGGACTCATCATTGTTTGTAATGCATCCCACCACCGCTGTATCATCTGCAAACTTAACAATATGACAGCCTGGAAGTGTGGCTGTACAATCATATGTGAGCAGAGTGAACAGAAGGGGGCTCAGCACACATCCCTGAGGAGAGCCAGTGCTGAGGGTTATGGTGGAGGAGGAGAAGTTGTGGATCTTCACGGACTGTGGTCTATCTGTTAAGAAGTCTAGTATCCAGTTACAAATAGAGGGGCTTAGTCCAAGTGTCTGCAGTCTTCTCCATATTGAACCGAATTGAAGCAATTTATGACACCTGGGGAAACCTGTGCAGGTGCTTTGAGTTTAGTAGATGCTTAGTGTGTCACACTCAGTGACGCATTCATGTCCTGCAAAATTTGGGCTGGTTTCTCCACAATATTCTAATTTTTTGAAATCCTGTTTTCGTGGGTTTCATGAGCTGGAAGCCCAAATTATGTAAAAATACCATACCATAGCTACCATTTTATTTATAGAGCACTTAAAACAGTGACAAGGCCAAAGTGCTGTACAAACAAACAAACAACAGGCAACACACACAATGAAGTACAAAAAATAGACATAAAAACATTGCAGATAATAAATAAAACGACCAAACACAGATCAGCTGGTGTTGAAAGCAACAGAATAGTAATGGGTCTTTAAACGGGATTTGAAAACCAAGAGGGATTGACGAGAAGAGGTAACTCGTTCCAGAGTCTTGGGCCTGCTACAGAGAAGGCCCTGTCACCTCTGCGTTTAAGATGAGTTCCTGGAACTGTTAAAAGTACCTGGTCCGCTGACCTCAAAGCACGTGGTGGGACATACAGCTGTAGCAAATCAGTGAGATAGGCGGGGGCGAGACTGTTCAGTGATTTGTAGACACACAGGAGAATTTTGAACTGGATTCAAAGATGAAAGCCTATTCTGCCTCCACATGATTTTGTCTTTGATCTTAGTTGATATTATTATTGATTTTACCTGATTTTATCACTTGTTTTATTTGATTTTTGCTTTTGTTGCACTTTGTAGCACTTTGGGATTTTTATTAATGAAAAGGGCGTTATAAATTAAATTCATTATTATTATTATTATGAACCGGTAGCCAGTGCAGGGAGGCCAAGACTGGTGTAATGTGCTCTCTTTTGCCTGTACTGGTTAAAAATCAGGCTGCTGCGTTCTGGACCAGTTGTAATCGTGCAATGGTGGTCTGACTGATACCAAACAGGAGTGAATTGCAGTAATCAAGCCTAGATGTGATAAATGCGTCAATTACTGTCTCCAGGTTATTCTTGGATAGTATGGGCTTCAGTTTAGACAGTCGCCTCAGCTGGAAAAAACAGGATTTAACGATCATATTTACATGACTGTTGAGTTTCATGGAAGGGTCCATTATCACTCCCAGATTTGTGACTTTTTGTTTTTCAGACAGGGCTAGAGCAGAAAGGTCGATGCAGTGGTTCGAGATTGTGTCATTGGGAGGGAACAACATGGCTTCAGACTTCTTTTCATTGAAACTTAAGAAATTTAAAGCCATCCAGTCCCTGATGTCAGCCAGGCAGTCGAGCAGAGATTGAATAGAGCATATACCATTGTGTCCTAGGGGGAAGTAAATTTGACAGTCATTGGCGTAGAAGTGGAAAGGTATGTTGTGTTTTTGGAAAATAGCACCAAGTGACAGTAGGTATAAGGAGAATAGGAGAGGACCCAGGATGGACCCCTGCGGAACCCCCATTTAAGTGCCGCCACTGCAGAACTAAAATAGTTGATGGAAACACAAAAGAACCTGTCAGAGAGGTAGGATCTGAACCAATTGAGGGCTGACCCTGTGATGCCCACCCACTGCTCCAGCCTAGCAATCAGGATCTCATGGTCATCCATCCATCCATCCATCCATCCATTTTCTTCCGCTTATCCGGGGTCGGGTCGCGGGGGTAGCAGCCTAAGTAGGGAGGCCCAGACTTCCCTCTCCCCAGCCACTTGGAGCAGCTCCTCTGGGGGAATCCCAAGGCGTTCCCAGGCCAGCCGAGAAACATAGTCCCTCCAGCGTGTCCTGGGTCTTCCTCTGGGTCTCCTCCCGGTGGGACATGCCCGGAACACCTCACCAGGGAGGCGTCCAGGAGGCATCCTAACCAGATGCCCGAGCCACCTCAACTGGCTCCTCTCGATGTGGAGAAGCAGCGGCTCTACTCCGAGTCCCTCCCGGATGACTGAGCTTCTCACCCTATCTCTAAGGGAGAGTCCAGCCACCCTGCGGAGAAAACTCATTTCAGATCTCATGGTCAATGGTGTCGAAAGCAGATGTGAGGTCCAATAGGACAAGCAGGACAGAGTCACCAGTGTCTGTGGATAAGAAGAAAATACGGTAAACAAATAAATACTTGAACTCGTTTAAATTGTGGGCCCTGAATCTATCATCTATTAAAGATTAACTTTTTGAATGGAATTATGGAAGTTAAACAACTTTTCCATGATATTCGAATTTTTTGGAAAGGGTCTGTATATTCAGACCAGTGACGTGCGGTGAAGTTCATGGCTGGTGAGGCACACTGACTTCATCACAGTCAGATCTTATATACATGAACCCTACAGAGTAGTGTATTCGCCATTTGATTGGAAGCAGTTAACGGGTTGTGTTTAAAATTTCATATCAGCAATCTTTACACATACAAACAAACAATGGTGAGTCCAGCTAACAACAAACAACAACACAAACCCACACCCCACTGAACATAAGAGGATCTGCGGTGGAAGTCATCTCCATCTACAACTACTTGGGTGCACAGTACACAATGAATGACTACATCAGCTGGAGCAACAACACCACCAGCCTGATCAACAAAGGTCATTGGAGACTCTACTTCCTCAGACAGCTGAGACGAGCTGGTCTGAGAAGCTCAGTCCTCACCTCCTTCTACAGGTGTGCAGTGGAGAGCATCCTGTGCTCCAGCATCAACATGTGGCATGGAGGCTGCACAGAAGATGTTGGAGTCAGTCTCCCCACTATCACAGACATCTACACCTCCAGATGCAGGAAGAGGGCCACCTGCATCATGAAATACCCCACTCACCCAGCACACTCACTCTTTGCCCCACTCCCCTCAGGACGGAGTTTGAGGAGCATCAAGTGTAGAACCACTAGACTGAGGAACAGCTTCTACCCCGAGGCTGTTAGACTCATGAATATCTAACCAGAATAATCACTGTCAAATATCACATATAATGTTGCTGCTGATCTGTTTCATGTTGCTGCTCATCTGTTTCATGTTGCTGTGTTCATTCGTGCCCATCTGCTCATACAGACTCATGTTCGTGCTGCTGTTTGGAGTGTTTTTTTCTATGATATTAGTGATTAGTGTTTTGTTAGTTGATGTTTTTCTTAGTTCATATCTTAGATGTTATTACTGTTTTTCTTTTACATTTTATTGTTGGATGTAACTGGGACCCTGTATATATATATATATTATATATATATATATCTGTGTATATTATCTTGTTTCATCATCACATGTACCACATGTTGTGCCAATGACAATAAAGATTCTCTGACCTGCTAGCTAGCCTGTCATTATTTTCAGCTAAAACATGCAATAATTCAACATAGTTGCCACGATTGGCAGAGCCTGCACTTTCATCATTTCCACGAAAAGCTAGCTGCTGCTTTGCTAGGAAGCAGGTGGCTTTGATCAGATATTTTAAAATTTCTCTGTTTTCTTTTACCTTGGCGTTGTGGATGCTCCTCCATTGCAAAATTATAGCTAATATCCAATCTGTCACGCTTCCTCCTTCAACGGTGCGGAGCAGGTGCTGCTGAGTGGGCATATAGCCCCTCCTCCTCCTCCTCCTCTGCTACAGAAGCTGCGAGGAGCCGCGAGGCATGCCTCGATCAGCAACTCACAAACGTTTATGATCACTCAGCAAAAAAAAAAAAAAACACGTTACGGTATTTAAAGAAAAATAAGAAAAAAATGGTGATTTTGATTAAAAAATAACTTAAAACTGGTTTAGTGTTAAGTAAAATAAGTTTATAATACAAATCAAAGGATAAATACAATAATTACATTATTTTTTTTCCATTTTTTTCCATGATGACAGGGGAGGCACGGCCTCACTTGCATCCCCTGACCGCACGTCACTGATTCAGACCAAGTGGTGTGGCATTCTGACAACTTTGTGGGGGCTGAGGAAATTTAACAAAGGGCCACATTCTGTTTCTTGTTGCTGCGTTCATCTGTGACCATCTGCTCATGTTCGTGCTGCTGTTTATAATGATGTTTTTCTACTACATTAGGGCTTAGTGTATTACTAGCTGATGTGATGTCTCTCTTAGTTAATCCTAGATGTTATTATTGTTTTTCTCTTGCATTTGTTGTTGGATGTAACTGGGACCCTGTGTACATAATCTCGTTTTCAACACATGTACTACATGCGGTGCAAATGACAATAAATTCTCTCTGACTCTGACTCTGACTCATTCAGCCCGCGAGTCGCTTGTTGAATAGGCCTGGTCAAGTCTTTATTTATTTATTTTTTTGTTGATTGCAGATTGATTAAAAGGCATTTTGAAATGTGGCTTTTGTGCAGGATCTTACAAAATAGGTCCCTGATTTTACAGGAAACAAAGTCATCCCTTCCTGCTGCAGAGATGAGCAGATTTTCAGATATTAAAGTGTGAAATGATGTTAAACCCACATAAATGAATTTGTATTATTATTTTCTGTTGTCTTGCAGATTTTGGAGTTAACTGGTCAAGCTGTTCTCGGGCTTCCCTCTGTCCATCCACACAAAGAGGAAACCATGTTAGAGGTGAGCACGAAAGCTGCAGAAAACACTCAATAAATGTTGCACAACTGCCGTTTTTAACCACGACTGTTACTTTGTTCCATCACTTCTTTTTTTTTGACTAAGATATGAAATTGAGTCTTCTTCTTCTAAAGTTTAACAGGAACCCTTAAGCACGATCTCTGTTGTGAAATGTCTGTGCTGTTGCAATTTTTCTTTTCTTTTTTTAAATCTTGAGAAATGCAGTTACATCATAACATTACTGCTCTGAGTTGTATGTGCTGATTATAATAAAATAACTTTTTAAACACGTTTTGTTTCCGTCAGTCTCGTCTGGGAAAGATCGTACCGGACAGCGAACGTGAGACGATCGCCCGGGAACTGGGGGGAATCTTGCAGGAACCAGAGGCCTCTCAGGACGCCCAGGTGCTGCTTCTGCAGGCACACAAACACGCTGATCAACTCTTCAACCCACTGAGCAGTGATGAGTTTAATTCAGAGTAACGACAAATCCATCTTTGATAATTTCATAGAAAGACAAAAAAAAATCAAATCTGCATTTAAAGAGCTTGAATCTGCTCAGGTTTTTGTGGCTGAGAGAGTATCTTCTGTTATTACTCATCATCGCTGAACTCTGGAGGGGGGGTGGGGGGACTGTAGTTAATTTCCACAGTAACTGTGTAACACTCACATTTTTAGCTGTACAGTACTTAACTGCTTATTATTATATTTGCTGCAACTGTGTCTTGATGAAAAGAAACAACAAATCCAAGTTTTATGTTTTCTTAAAATACAGCTGAACTTGCAAATAAAGATTGTTTATTTTAAAATGGTGCATGCTGGGAACATGTATAGACTGAATACAGATAGAAGTCTCAGGTAAAGGTCTGAAGTATGTGAAGAGATATTTAATGACTGATGCGTTAAAAAACCAACACTGTCAGTTATAGTGGCAAATGTAGCAGCATACATAACACCCACTCCCTGAAAGCATACAGTATTTATAAAGTCCAGCTGACTTCAGATCTGTAGACTGGAACTAAAGGCCTTAATTTAAGTTACTAGAGTGTCACTTCCTCGAAAGTCGTACCCAAGCATCACTTCCTTTAAGAAAAAAAAAATGCTGCATGTAATCTTGAAGGTGTTATCTTGTTGGAATTTATTTTGCAAATGTTTTCTCTTAAACCAGAAATGAAAAAACTAATACTGTACTAAAGCTTTTATTTTATTTTGTTACCTTGCCAAGCATTAATTTTTTTAGTCTGCAGGCATGACTTGTCATGAATTTCTTTCTGACTGTGACCCTGCCTCCAGCATGCCTGAACTCAAGCAGCGACTTGCTTTTTATCAAGGAACTCTTCCCTAAAGCCGTGATTCATTAGATGGGTATCGTCTTGGCAAATTGTGGGGATCAATAACTCAAACAAATTTTCATCTCCGTAAAGTGAATTCACTCTTAACGTGTAATTTTTTTAAATCTAAAATTGAGCTCAAGGGAACAAAAATTTAAAAAAAGATGATTGTTTTATGGTAGAATCTGCTACTAGAGTCACATATTTACATTTAAAAAATATAAAAATAGTTATCTAGTAAACAAGCTGAACAAATGGGGGGTGTTCTAAAAGAAATGCTTGAGGTATGGAATAAGGTTCTGAACTATTTACAAATTGAGGAAAGCAGCAGAATTTTCAAAACCATTTGCTTAAGATCCAAAATTGATACCTAACGAGCCCCTAAAAAACCTGATGGAGGATACGCAGTGGGTTGCAAACGTATCCATCCCTCTTGGTAATCTTTCTATTTTGTTGCTGAAGAAGGAGCGTGGAAGAAGGAGCTGTTGACAAATGAAACCAAACATCAAGGACAACAAATCTACCACTTCTCATCATTTGAGAGCACCATCCCTTCAGTGAAGCTCGGTGGTGGCAGTGTTACGCTGTGTGGACGTTTTACCATCAGCAGGGACGGGGACACCGGTTAGAGTTAAAGAAAAGATGAATGGAGTAAATTGCAGGGAGTCTTGAGAGGACTTGTTCAAGTTTTCCAGAGATTGGACACTGGAACAGATGACCACCTTCCAGCAGGACAATGGCCCTGAACACACTGTTGAAGCAACACACCACTGGTTCAAGGAGAACCAGCTAAAGGTCCAGGAATGGTCCAGTCAAAGACTTGGAGAATGGACGAGATCAGGGAGACTTGTTGTAACTGCTGCAAATGTTCTACAAAGTATTCAGTTTTGAGGGCTGAATACCGGTACATTAGCCTGGTTAAAACCAGACCCTTGTCTTTCACTTTGCTTCATACTAGGGTCTGGGACTTCTCCCATAGACAACGATTTCTCCGGTAGATTTTTGACCGGACCAATCAGAGAACAGAAGGCGGAGTTTTGAACGACGTCGACTGACGTCGTCAGTTAAAATGGCTGCCGCCACGAAGGAATTTTCATGAAAACAAGGTAAAAAACTATTATTTCTTTGCTGAGAAAAAATATATTTCTTAGCTGACGTTATATCAGAAGTGTTCCTGAGCTTAACAGTTCCTAAATCAATTCACGAAATGGTCAAATCT
>JBBPBX010013577.1:41402-52171 GCA_038048925.1 Garcialebias charrua
TGCAGATAACTGTATCCAGAGGGACACGCCTCATTCAGAGAACTGAACACCTCTGGTTGGTGCCACGTCTCTGTAAGACACATGAGGTCCAAGTTCTTCTCCAGAATGTGATCATGAATTAAACATGACTTGTTGGAAAGAGACTGCACATTGAAAAGTTCTAATTTAATACCAGTTGGAATAGGAGCTTTTTGAACCGGTTTAAGCAGACTGAAATCCACTCCACGTTTTCCTCGCCACTTCGTGCGCAGAGGACTACAAAGGCCTACAGACGCAGCGTTCTGATGACGCCATCGAGGTGCGACACGTCTTTCAGCCCAGACAGCACTAATCGAATCCGAGTTCGCTTGAGAATAAACGGTTTTCCTTCGAGAGCTTCTATGGATGTAACGAGGTCTACGCAGAAGTCCCAGTTGTTTGATGGTGGAAATAGAAAGAGGAATGGAGCAGTTGTTAAGTTCAAACAACTGCGAAGCGGAATACGTCAACATCCACGAGCCGGTGGAGGCTAGCACAGAGCTAGCCGCTAGCAGCAGGCCCACGGCTCCGAGAAAGATATACAAGAAGGAGAGAGAGGTAACTCGAACGAGCATTACCTTGAAGGAGTACAGGAGAGAGTCCAGAACAGTCCAGAGGACACAGGAAGTTGAGAGAGGCAGCAGGTAAGCGAACAATAAGTGCAGCTACGTGATACTCGAAGCTAAATTCGTGTTGAAGCTAGCGGGAGCTAGCAGCTCCTACTATTAAAATTCCGGTTAGACTAGTAAAGTTTTCTATCTAATGACTCCAGCAAACAAGTCAAATCTTGGCTTCGCCACGATCTCCCATCCTGAGCAAGCACAATGGCATCAGTGGAAAGGAAAAACTCCCTTTTAGAAGGAAGAAACCTCTAGCAGACCCAGGCTCAGGACAAGCGGTCATCTGCTTTGACCGGCAACTTATAATGTTTGCAGATCCACAACGCAGTCAGAAAAGACAGTTGCTCTAAAACTAACTAACTAAAACACAAAACTTAATCACAGAAAGGTAGAAATGTCCGCGTCCGATTCACACAGGTGCTGTACACAGGCTTGCGCCTGCCGCACTCTGCGTTCAAGAAAGGTAGAAAAGTTCAAAGAAAGGTAGAAATGTCCGCGTCCGCTTGTACAGGTGCTGTACACAGGCTTACGCCTGTCGCACTCTGCAATCGAGAAAGGTAGAAATGTCCAACAAGGCTCGGTGAAAAAAACAGCAGAAAGTAATAAAAAAGGCTTCAAAAAGCAAAAAGTACGAGGAGCAGCGGCAGCCAAGGTGTGCCCGCGTCCACTTCCTCCACAGGTGCTCAGTCACTGACAGGTGCTCAGTCACTGACAGGTGCTCAGTCACTGCAATAGTCTTTCAATAATATTTCAATAGTCTTTCAATAGTCTTTCAATAGTCTTTCAATAATATTTCAATAATCTTTCAATAGTCTTTCAATAATATTTCAATAGTCTTTCAATAATATTTCAATAGTCTTTCAATAATATTTCAATAGTCTTTCAATAATATTTCAATAGTCTTTCAATAATATTTCAATAGTCTTTCAATAATATTTCAATAGTCTTTCAATAATATTTCAATAGTCTTTCAATAGTCTTTCAAATAAATACATTTCAATAGTCTTTCAATAATATTTCAATAGTCTTTCAATAATATTTCAATAGTCTTTCAATAAAGCCATGGGTGTTGTGTATCTTCTGGCTGAATCTCTGTGGTGGAATCCATTATGAGTGTGTTAGTGGTGCTGTGGGTGCTCCCAGCTCAATGATGTACTAGAACATACATCATTGGTCCAGCTCTTCTTGAAGGCAGGTCTAATGTTACCTGCCCACTCTGCAGTGATTCATTGGACCAACTCCCCTCTCGACATTGGTTACTTTAAAAAAATAATAATAATTGCAATGTAAATGTAACTTGTAACTCAACACATTATAGAAATGTAGTAGAAAGTACAGATACTTCATGTAAAATGTAGTGGAGTAAAAAGAAAAAGTACCCACATTTAACTCTACTTAACAGCTGATTAGGATCATTTGATGCCAATTACAAAGGTTTTCTTACCTTTTTATCTTCCGTGATCAACAGGAGCAGCGCCTAAAGAGAATGGGAGTGTCTAACATCTGTTTTCACCCTCTCTCTCTTTCTGTCTCTCTCTTTCGCTCTCTCTTTCCTGTGTGTGATTACAACACATTTTCTACTTCCAAGCACATCTACAACTCGTTACTGGTTTTACGTTCAATCATAAAGCCATTATCTCTTTGCTTAAACAGCTTTATCAGTTGCTTTGCTTAAGTAGACGTACGCCGGGACTAAAGCATGGCCAAGTGAGCAAACATCAACTGCAAACAGTTAAAGAAAATAAAGCTTGAAAAGTAGAAAGCATTTGAAAGGTTCATTTAAAAATATATATATATATTTTTTTCATTTTATACAGTTGTTTATATTCTGATTTTGAGCTTCTGTTTGTTTACAAGCCTGTTTACAAAAAAATTGAGAATTTGTGAAGTTTGTAAAAAAAAAAAAGACATTAGCCTTCAAAACTGTACGGTATTTTCTGTGAAAATGCAGAATGCCTATTTTTCTAATTATTTTCAGAATAAACTGTTAAAACAAGTAGAACCAAAGTTTAAAGCAACAAAACTGTAGCTAAAAGCTAAAGTTGGAATATAACTCAGTAGATGAATGCTAAAATTAACAAACTGGTAGCTAAAAGCTAAAATAGCAAAAGAGTGGCTAAAAGCTAAGATCTGCAAAACGGGCTAAAAGCTAAATGAGCAAAATGGTACCTAAAATCTAAACTCAGCTAAACAGAAGCTAAAATTAGCAAAACAGTGGCAAAAATCAGCAAAACGGTTGCTTAAAGCTAAAGTTGCTACTAAACGTTAAAATTATCAAAAATGTAGTTAAAGGTCAAAAATGGCAAAACAGTATCCAAAAGCTAAATTCAGCAAAATGTTAGCTAAATCAAAAAAATTGTAGCTAAAGTTAGCCGAACAGCTCCTGAAAGCAAAACACTCGGGTAAAGACCAAAAAGGCGTTCAATCATTCGTTTATCATGTCCTGGACGACTGAGAATCTTCATCAGCACTCGGGTAAAGAGTGGCAGAGCTGAGTTCATCTCAAGTCCAGAAGAAATGTTCACATGTGCCAGGGGAGATTGGGACATGGAATCGACATGGGCCATGTTCAGGGCCTCTTGCAGGAGTTGTGGCCTGAAGGTCGTCGTTGCCTGTTGTTGAAGGACCTACTGGTGAAGAGCAGCAGTGATGGAGGCTGTTAAGCTGAAGAAAGAGGGTCTGGCTAACCTGGAGGACTCATGAAGCAGCTGATGCAAATACTCAGTCATGGGAAGAATTTGGAAAAGTACTTTTGATTGGCCCAAAGAAAGTTCTGGCAAAATGTTAAGCAACTCAAAAGGGGAACACTTCTCCATCCCAGCCATTAGTTTAGGTTAGGGTTAGACTGCTGACCTAGACTGGGGATATTGTTGAGCCATGGAAGGAGCTCCTTAATTTGTTCACCTGTGAGGAGGCAGAGTCCAAGGACACAGAAATACTTCTTTCTATAAATGGAAGGATTGAGATGGATAGATGGACCTGATGCCCTTTACCCCCAATTTACACTACATGCGTTCCGGCTCCGCTCCGCTCCGGTCCGACCTCCGCAGCAAATACGCACCCATTATAATCAATGAGAGCGTGTACACTGGCTCCGCAATCCTCAAAATTAGATCCGATCCTATTTCTGCCGGACGCCGGAGCTGTGCCGGAGTCAACTTTTAAAGATTACGTCGCACCAACAGGAAAAGGAACGAGCACAACATCCGTATTTACAAAATAAAATCACCACGGGCGGACTAATCCTAGCTCTATACGGATTTATTTGTACAAAAATGCTGTCAAACTATCATTTATGACTACGCCTACAAACGCAATACAAGAAATAAATAAATAAATAAAAGTATTTTATTCTGAAATGTAATAAATCACGTCCTGTCGCTCATTTACGAGAGAAGATCAAGGCAGACTGAAAATATCTCAATGCAAAAAACAATCAAACAGCGAGGCAGTCTCTACTGTTGTTCTCCTTCTTCCACCGAATGAATTGTTTTGTTCTGACTTCATTATTTATCACTTGATTTATCGCGAGATCTCGCAATTCCCACGCATGCGTCTCGGAGCGGCGCATCCAGGCGGACCGGAGCGGAGGTAGTGTAAACTGGACTTGAAACGCTCAGCTGCGACATGCGGAGCGGAGCCGGAACGCATGTAGTGTAAATTTGGCGTTAGCCCACCTATTTCTCTGCTTTAAACAGTTTGCATGAATGTGTGTGTTTTGTGTTTTTGTCTTGGTTTAACGGTCTGTGCTGAAACCAGCTTTAATTTTGCATGGTAAAAATATTTGTAAGCTATAAATACTTTCATGATTACACAAGTCGTTGCAGTCACCACAGCTTCCTTCTTTGACGAGACACATGTGCGTGTAATTAAAAGTGTGTGTTCTTGGACTGGAGACCACAAAATTATTTTTGGTTTGTTTTGACTTTATACATATTTTGAAAATGGTTTTCAACAACTAAAGCTTAGCATTCTTCGCGTATCATCTATATACTGTATATTAACTTAATAACTGTCAAGGCGACTGTGTTACAGCCATTTTTTGTGCTGCTGTCAGTTAGCTGTAGGCTGTTAGCTGTAGGGCGTAACTGGGACCCTGAGTACCGGTACATAATTTTGTTCCACCTCATGTAACACATGTGATGCAAATGACAATGAACTTGAACTGTGGCGGCCATGTTGAATTGGTTTGTCGCTAGTCATACACGGACAAATACAATTATCTACCTTCGCCTCTCTGCAGCAGGCCATAAGGAGTTATTAAATTTTGTAAATAAAAATGTTCATGCTGTTCTGAAAAATGTTAAAGATTGCAGCAATCCACTTTGTTCCAGTTACAGAGAACTTTTGTACTTTACCTTAAATATAAAATTCTTATGTATGTGTCTGTCTTCACAGTGGAAAAATTCTATGTTCAGAGTGTTTTGAAATAATGATGAATCATGCATCTCCTGTTTTATCTAGCTAAAACAAATATATCTCATGATTGATATCTTGTCTGGTCTATGTTTAATCTAAGTACATGTAGTGCAGGAGTACGTCAACAACAGCCCAGTTATCAAAGAACACGGAGCACAATTCCTTTCTCACCTATTTCACTTTTGTCATCACATGACCCGAGCTATAAAACCGGATTGAACTTTCTGTCATTAACACTTCCTCTGCAGGCTTTGTGAAGCATCCTGTACAAGTAAAAGTCTGTCTGTTTATTGCAATAAACAAATTCAAATACCATTTTTGAACATCTTTAATTTCACCTATTTCTATGTTGAGACAACTTAAATAGGAAAATCCACAACATTCCTTACTCAGTCCAGGCTTCAACTCATCAGTCAGAATAGAAACTCTCTTTTCAACTCTATCTGCAACAGGTAAGATATTGGCTGTTCATACACTTTCCATATAACCCCACTTCACAACATTCAAAGTGTTGCTTTGAGATTTAAATATAGTTTATTTAAGAGAAAATGCCAATAAGCTTTACAATTATATGGTATTGTCTGATTTAGCCACCGGCTAATTTCCATCTGCCGACTAGGAAAGTTAAATACAGATACAAGCCAATAAACTGGTCATGACCCACATCATAACAAACATCAACAAGGACCCTCATCAGTACGCATAATAATGCGAGAAACGATCAACGGAGGATGCCATGTCCTCTGTGGTCCACACTGCACTCAACCACCTGGAGCAGAAAGACTCATGTCCGCATGCTCTTTGGGGACTTCACGTCTGCCTTCAACACCATGATCCAAACCCTGATGGACAAACTATTCACGCTAGGACTAAACCCCCTCCATTTGCAACTGGGTCCTAGTCTTCTTAACGAACAGACCACAGTCAGTGAGGATCCACAACTTTTCCTCCTTCACCATAACCCTCAGCACTGGCTCTCCTCAAGGATGTGTACTGAGCCCTCTCCTGTTTACTCTGCTCACGTATGATTACCATAACATACCAATTTATTTATAGAGCACTTAAAACAGCAACAAGGCCAACCAAAGTGCTGTACAATAGAAACAAAAAACACAGTGGACAGGAAAACATAAAATAAAAATATAGATATAAATAGCAACAGAAACTAACTAAAATGGCCAACAATGTATAGTACAGAGAGGATCAAAACAAATCACACTGTGTTAAAGGCAAGAGAATAGAAAAGGGGTTTTCAAGCGAGACTTAAAGTCTGTGAGTGAGGGAGCCTGCCTGACACTCAGTGGCAACTCATTCCACAGTCTTGGACCTGCAACTGAGAAAGCACTGTCGCCTCTGAGCTTACGACGAGTTTCTGGGACTGACAGAAGCATCTGGTCTGCTGACCTCAGAGAGCGCGATGGGACATATGGCTGCAGAAGGTCAGTGAGATAGGGTGGAGCGGAACTGTTCAGAGATTTAAAAACATACATGAGTATTTTAAACTGGATCCGAAGGTGAATGTGTAGCCAGTGCAGGGAGGCCAAAACTGGTGTGATGTGCTCTCTATGGCCTGTACCAGTTAAGAATCGAGCTGCAGCATTTTAGACCAGCTGTAGATGTGCAATGGAGGACTGACTGCACTGATTGTGCAGCTACCCATCCAGGCTGTCATGTTGTAAAGTTTGCAGATGATACAGCGGTGGTGGGATGCATCACAAAATGATGAGTCCAGCTACAGGCAGGAGGTGGAACACCTGGAGAGCTGGTGCAAAGAGAATAATCTTCACATTGTGAAGAAGACAAAGGAGATAATTGTGGACTTCAGAAGGAACAAACACACCTACACCCCACTGAACATAAGAGGATCTGCAGTGGAAGTGGTCTCCAGCTAAGTACAGTACTTGGGAGTACACTTGAACGAGAACTTCAGCTGGAGCAACAACACCACCAGCCTGATCAAGAAAGGTCATCAGAGACTCTACTTCCTCAGACGGCTGAGACGAGCTGGTCTGAGTAGCTCAGTCCTCACCTCCTTCTACAGGTGTGCAGTGGAGAGCATCCTGTGCTCCAGCATCAACGTGTGGCATGGAGGCTGCACAGCTGCAGAAAGAAAAGCTTTGCAGAGAGTGGTGAAGGCTGCACAGAAGTCTGTTGGAGTCAGTCTCCCCACCATCACAGACATTTACACCTCCAGATGCAGGAAGAGGGCCACCTGCATCATGAAGGACCCCACTCACCCAGCACACACACTTTTTGCCCCACTCCCCTCAGGAAGGAGGTTGAGGAGCATTAAGTGTAGAACCACTAGACTGAGGAACAGCTTCTACCCTGAGGCTGTTAGACTCATGAATATCTAACCAGAATAATCACTGTGAAATATCACATCATGTTGCTGCTGATCTGTTTCATGTTGCTGCTGATCTGTTTCATGTTGCTGCTGATCTGTTTCATGTTGCTGCTGATCTGTTTCATGTTGCTGCTGATCTGTTTCATGTTGCTGTGTTCATTCGTGCTCATCTGCTCACACAGACTCATGTTCGTGCTGCTGTTTGACGTAATGTTTCTATGATATTAGTGCTTAGTGTATTTTTAGTTGATGTTTTTCTTAGTTCATATCTTAGATGTTATTACTCTTTTTCTTTTAAATTTTATTGTTGGACGTAACTGGGACCCTGTGTACATAACTTCGTTCCACCACATGTAGTGCGAACGACAATAAAGAATCTCTGACTCTGATAAACATAAAAGCAAAGGTAAATCCATGCTACTTTCTCACTCTTATCATAAACCTTTACAAGAAATAAATTTAGAATTTCATATAACGTGAAAAATACAAAATCAATGCATGATAACAGGACTGGTTACGAAAAAGTTTTTTTTTTGTAGATACACGGGGAAGTCTGTGCATGCTTACGAACTGTTAGGAAATGTTTTCTTCTTTAATGGTGATGAAAGCCGACGTGTTTAAACACATTGGGTTGAGTGTTGTCACAGCAGAAGAAGAGGAGTGAGGAAAATGTGTTCAGTGCACGTCCAGCTGTAACCACAAGATGAAACAAGTTCCCAGTCTCTTGCCCACTGACCGCTAGAATTAGACCGGCTCCCTGCCACTCTGCACAGAAAAGCAGCTAAAGGAAACAGATGCAACGCAGCATCGGCTTTCCTCTTGATCTATGAGGAGGAAGGCTGCGAGAGAGGACGCACTTCAGAACCAGCAGGGCCAGATTTATTTGGTTTATTTTTTGTAAACCAAAAGCCATACCAGACATTTAAATAGTCTGTTGGAAAACAAACACTGCTGTATGGGACATTTATTTTACAGCTTTTATCACTGACAGAACAGTTCAGACACTGACACGTGTCCTCTAACTTAAATTCACACACACAAAAAAAGCAATTGAAAAAAATGCATATTACTCAACTTTTGAAAGGCCAGCGCTTTGAGCAAAGATCCCATGTACAGGTAGTCCTCGACTTATGACGTTTCGGACTCACGTCACGCATCTCATAAATTAAAAAATATATATAAATAAATAACTGTACAGTGCTGGGCAGCGCTAATCCAAAAATTAGTTCCGCTATATCTAAAGCACTTATTAATTTATTTAGGTCCGCAATTTCAAAAGCGCTTATGACTTAGGAATGCTAGCGGAAGCTAAATGCTAACGCACTAACGTGCAAATGGCGAACTACTTTTTTAAATCCAGCAGATTTGACCATTTCGTGAAACGGTTAAGCTCAGAAAAACCTTGTGCTATAAAGTCAGCTAAGAAATATATTTTTTCTCAGCAAAGAAATAATTGTTTTTTACCGTGTTTTGTTGTAAAGTCCTACGCTTCTGTGGCCGTCGCGGCCGCCATTTTGAACAGGGCAAATGGCGAACTACTTTTTTTAATCCAGCAGATTTGACCATTTCGTGAACCGGTTAAGCTCAGAAAAACCTTGTGCTATAAAGTCAGCTAAGAAATATATTTTTTCTCAGCAAAGAAATAATTGTTAAAGTCCTTTGCTTCTGTGGCCGTCGCCATTTTGAACAGGGCAAATGAGGCGCTGACGCGTCGCGTAGGCTGCTGAGAAACATCCATAAGTTCACCCTCCATGTTAAAAACTCTTCGTCTGACTCTTCAAAAACAAGCAATAAGGCTGCAGAGTAACACACTGGCTGCTAACTGCTATAGACCCCTTTCACGGCTCGTCATCAACCCTGGAAATATACCGGAAGTAGCCATCTTGGCGACATAGCTGTGTTAGCCTCAAAGCTATTGTAGTGGTGCGTCGCGTCTGGTCACACAAAATCAAAAAATGGTGAATTATTGTCGTGTCCATGGCTGCCACAATCGGTCAGATTGAGAGAAAAAGCCTTCTGTTTTACAGATTACCACTCGTGATCACAAATCAAGGTGAAGTAACTCAGCAATTATCAGAGGAACGTCGACGTCTGTGGCTGCCAGCCTAAACCAGAACTTGGATTGAAAAAAACTGAGCAACATCCGAATTTGCTCTGCACACTTTGTGTCAGGTAATATATTTCTTACAGTAGATTATAGTGAATTAGGGCATTACACGAATCATAAGTTTATTGAGCACGAGGACAGAGCTTCAAAACACCACCTCCCTTTCTCTGTTCAAGACAGCCCTGAAAACACATCTCTTTAGACTTATCATTAACTTTACTAAATGTATTTTATATTATATACAAGCCCAAAACCAGAAAAGTTGGCACGTTGTGCAAATCGCAAATAAAAACAGAATACAATGACTTGCAAATCTTTTTCAACCCATATTCAACTGAATAGAATGCAAAGACAATATATTTAATGTTCGAACGGAGAAACTTTATTTTGTTTTGCAAATAACCATTAACTTAGAATTCAATGGCAGCAACACATTGCAAAAAAGTTGGCACAGGGACATATTTACCACTGTGTTACATCGCCTTTCCTTTTAACAACACTCAGTAAACGTTTGGGAACTGAGGAGACCAATTTTTGAAGCTTTTCAGGTGGAATTCTTCCCCATTCTTGCTTGATGTACAGCTTAAGTTGTTCAACAGTCCGGGGTCTCCGTTGTCGTATTTTACGTTTCATAATGCGCCACACATTTTCAATGGGGGACAGGTCTGGACTGCAGGCAGGCCAGGGGAGGACCCGCACTCTTTTGCTACGAAGCCACGCTGTTGTAACACGTGCAGAATGTGGCTTGGCATTGTCTTGCTGAAATAAGCTGGGGCGTCCATGAAAAAGACGTCGCTTGGATGGCAGCATATGTTGCTCCAAAACCTGTATGTACCTTTCAGCATTAATGGTGCCTTCACAGATGTGTAAGTTACCCATGCCTTGGGCACTAATGCACCCCCATACCATCACAGATGCTGGCTTTTGAACTTTGCGCCTATAACAGTCCTGATGGTTCTTTTCCTCTTTGGTCCGTAAGACACGACGTCCACAGTTTCCAAAGACAATTTGAAATGTGGACTCATCAGACCACAGAACACTTTTCCACTTTGCATCAGTCCATCTCAGATGAGCTCGGGCCCAGCAAAGCCGGCGGCGTTTCTGGATCTTGTTGATGAATGGCTTTTGCTTTGCATAGTAGAGCTTTAACTTGCACTTACAGATGTAGCGACGAACTGTAGTTACTGACAGTGGTTTTCTGAAGTATTCCTGAGCCCATGTGGTGATATCTTTTACACACTGATGTCGGTTTTTGATG